>JBCFYV010004281.1:0-23540 GCA_039000515.1 Timema cristinae | reverse complement strand
CATTTTTCTTTTTCATGTTCTTGGGGCAACTTTATTTTTTTCTTCAAAGGGCCCTTAAAATCTTCTTTAATAAAACCATTTGTTCTTAGTTTAAAAAAACCCGTTTTGCCATGAACCCTTTCACTAATGTTTTTTTTTTTTGAAAAAAAGACTTTAAACCCTTTACATTCACTTGGATCCCTTAAAAAAAGTGGGATTGTGGCCCGGGGGAAAAAAATGGTTAAGAAAATTAATTTTGTTCGAACTTGCATTTTTTTTAACTGGGCCATACAAATAAAAAAGCTGTATTTTTAAAGGGGCCATTTTAAGAGTCCCATAAAGGGGTTTGTACAAAGTCCTAAAAACTAATTTAGGGTCTACACAATGTGAATTTCATCTCTGTAAAGGCCCAAATGATGAAGTTTTCAGACCCACCTAAAATTAAAAAAAAGGCATTTTCTTCCACTTTGAAATTGCCCCCTTTTTTTTTATTTTAACTCCAAAAATTTTCCCGGGCCTTAGGGCCGATCCGCCCACAAATTCGTTTAGAAAGCTCTCAAACTCTTTGTTGCAGTATTCTGAGGTTTCATTATCAGATTGCAGAAATTTAATTTTGTTTTCTGTAAAAAAAATTAACCTCGTTTTTATATACTTTGAAATCTTCTAGAAATTCAATTTATGTTTTAAGAAATAAACTTGACTGTAGCGCGTTTCCTCATATGTAAAGGTTACCAAATATATTGATCCGCCAGGCTATTTGACACGCATAGGGCCAAAAACATCCGAATGCACTATTTCCAAAACATTGAGGTTTCTGTAACTTCTCTTGCAGAAAAAGGGGCTCGGGACACATTCCTTTTGATACATACCTCACAATCACTCAACGTATCACTCTTTTTGAAATCTAAGCCTTCCAATATTGCATATTTTCACGCCAACTTTAAATCTACTTCATTTAAGTGAGCAATTTTTCTATGCCATTTTTCTATTTCATGTTCTTCGTGCACTTTATTTATTACTTCTACAGCCTTAAAATCATCATAATATAGCTCATTTGAATTCTTAGCTTCAAATACCGTATTGTCATGAAGACCTGTCACTAATGCTTTTTTCTTTTTGAACAAGACATCAAACTCTTTATCATTCACTTTGGATACTGACAGTAGGATTGTGGTCAGACATGGTACAAGCAATATGTTAAGAAAATTAATTTTGTTCGAATCTTGCATTTTTATTCTAACTAGGCCAGTACAAATAATAAAGCTGTATGATTCTCAAGGACCAGTTTAAGAGTCCCATGAAGGGTTTGTACAAAGTCCTGAAAACTATATTTATGTCTACACATATGTGAAGTACATCTGCTGTCAATGCACCATGATGAAGATTCAGACCCACCTGAATTACAAGAAAAGGCAGTGTTCTTCCACTTTGAAAGTTGACTCCTCTTTTTTATGTTAACTCCAAATGTTCACGGCCTTATGGCCGATCCGTCCACATTTGTGGCACTTCTATTTAAATTGAGAGGTTGAGGGAACATTGGTAGGTTTTGAAAATAACTTGAACGATCTTTATTCTTTTATTTGTTTAGATTTTTTCCGAAAAACGCGTCGTCCGAGGTCAAATTCATTTTTGCTTGTGGTTTCAAACTCTTCAATTATTTTGATTTTTAAGTCCTCTGGGGTAGGCACGTTATCACTGGACTCAATTGCTACTCTAAAATTTTCAAAGGATTTAGATAAGCTATAAAGCATCATTATGCTTAAAATATCTGGATTTATGATGATTTCCAACTCTTCAATTCTACCAACAGCGTCAGTGAATTTATTTAAATTATTACGTACGTTGTCACCTTCATTCATTTTCTGGAGGATCAATTGTTTCAATAAAGTGGCTTTTCTAGCGGGAACTTTACTTTGATAAAGTTTAGATAACGTAACCCACACATCTTTTGAAAACTTACAGATCTTAATATGTATAAGTTCACTGGGTGATATAATTAAGGTTAGATCTGACCTTGCATTGAATCTTGTTCTTTCCATTTCATTACGTCATAATCATTGGTTGTGGAGCATTTTTCTTGACCAGAAACACATTTCCATAACCCACTTATCCAAACCTCTTTTGCTGGAAGCTTCCAAGTATCGTAGTTATCTTTTTTAAGTGGCTCGATACGATAGCTCACAAAATTCACTTTGACGAAAAAACAACTTATTTTTTAACTAGCAGCGCGAACTAGAACACTTTCACAATCATCGAGCACAACTCAATACTTTCATTTAAACTACAATAACCTACTAAATTTTTAGAATAAGTTACTTAATTTATTTTGAGCTCAAATCTGGGCCCATAAATTGTAGAAATTAAAAGAATATTTATATTGCAAGAACTAGTTTTTTATTATATTGATACATTTTTAGCATGGCAACGGCGAATATTTTTGTCAATAGCAATATAGAACAAAGCAATGATAACAGGATCTAGGATCTCCTTAAACTGATTTGGATACAGGATCTAGGATCTACTTAAACAGAGTTGGATACGGGATCTAGGATTAACATATCAGAATAAGGTTCACACAAGTCTTTGGCGAGTGATTAATTGTTCATTGTTCTGTCTTATTTCAACATTTTCCTTTTCCTTGTAATTTATGTAACCAGTATGGGCTTATCAAAGTATTTAAAAGATGTACTGAGGTAGTACATATCCTTTAAAGTGTATCAAACATCATTTGAGTTTTTTAAAATATTGTTTAAGATAACATAACACAGGATTAATAGTAATTCGCTGTTACCCTTGAGAAGATTTTTTAAAGTGAAAAAACACGATAATAAAAAGCAATTATATAATTATTAAGTTTATTAATAATAGGGTTATTTCCAATCTTTTTATCATACATATATTTGAATATATTTGGCATATAGTATGAATGGCGATGTAAATGACTTGTCTAACTCTAGATTTATTTCACTCCCACTGACTTTTCGGATATAAAGGTGAAGAATTTCCTTCTATGAAAATCATTTAAAAAAACACAGTATATTGTTATGAATACAGCAGTATAAGAGTCATTCTACCAACATACAAAACAGCTTTTGACTCACTATCTCTCTGATATTATCTCTAAGACGTTATCCTAGACGTCCGTCTCCAGCCAATTAGATGCTCGTTTTGAACCTCTCGTTTTGAAAACATGGCTCTCGCTTGTCAAATAAATGATGTGGTGTGGTAGGGCACTAAAGGCTGAAGCCTAGACTGTCACTTTCAGAACATACTCGAGCTATCCATACCTTTTTTCCACTTCATTAATCTTGTGCTTGTTTTGTTTGAATATATAACAGTGCATATTCACTTGGACATTCGTTCGTCCACGTTCGGTTCGTTCAGAGTAAAATGCTCAAGTGCACACCACTCTGAGAACACACGCTGAATGGAACCGAACAACAGTCGGTTTTTTGGGAATGCTCAAAGTAAGTCAGTTGTTCACCTTTGCTCAGTGGATATGTGATTTAGCATCTGTTTGGACCGTTTGGAGTGTTTGCAGCGATGGAGATGCGACGGTCGCATAAGAATATTTGAGATTTTGCAAAATTGCTAATGAGTTGCTAAAAAAACCTAACGTTAGTGCCAAATGATCTTTCCCTGATATTTCTTTACTGAACTTTGTGTCCTTATTGGCAATTTTATGGCCGACAAAGTTAACCAAAATCTCAGAGTACTGAGATGATATTCGGTTGAAATTTCGGAAATGTCCTAAGTCCAATCCCCTTAAAAGTTTTATATTTTGCCACCTACAAAACGTTCACCTTATCCACATTTACGTGTCCTTCTGTTTATTCTTTTTAATCAATGCATACATCACAAAGATAGAACCTGCTGCCACTATCAAATCATTTTTGAGACTGAGCCCGAGTTGTCCTGTTCGTGGTGAAATTGGCGGGAACAAGCCGAGTACCAGCAAACGACCCGAATGCTCGGAGTATTCTAAATAGTCATTTTTTTGAGCTCGTTCGGATTGTTAGGCTTGTTATTTTTGTTCCAAGTAAAATGCTCAAGTGAATACTTATCTTAAGAGTGCAAAAACAATGCCTGTACACACACATACTTCAGCTAACCCGCGCTTGGAAGAGGACCTCTACAGAAGCCCACCAAAACGGCACATCAGCAATGGTTTAACCGGCATGGTGCAGGGGAGTACTTTGTGTAGTATAAATACCTATTTAATATTTGCTAACCCCAACTTGGTGTTGGTAGTTTAAGTGCACTTAAACCATTTTTAATTAATGCAGGGTCTTTCATTTTGTATTTCTCTGAATACCCAGATTTTATAAATGTTGATATAAATTTCTTCATGTTTTATTAGATTAGTAATCAATAAGAACGATTATTACAGGAGTTTATGAATCACATTGGGTTGGTATATTAGGCAAACTTATCATGTATAGGTAACTATTTCCTTTTCATGTTGCATCAACGATTAGTCATTTTTACCTATAATCTTTGTTGCCATTATATCTTGGGTGTGCTATGTGTCTCTTTAAGGAGACCTTTACTATGGATAACTTCGGTTCAAAAGAAGTGTCGTCAATACTCATCTGAGTATTAAAATTCTGTTTTATCACGTCACCGCAAAATGTGCAGTTTCCACAGTCTTTTGTGTGATAAAACATTTACGCGTAATAAATCCATGAAGCCTTAACGAATGAAAGATCATTTATCAAGAGTACATAGTGATAAAGTGAGTAAAGAACTTAGTTATTTACAACACCTCAAATCTAAAGCTGATAAACGGCCTAATGTAAGTGAATTATTAAAAAAAACAGCAACCGATCTTGACAAAGGTCTTCTTGCTTCTTACGAGGTGTCTTTATTGATCGCTAAATGTGGTAAATCTCTTACAATTGGCAAAACTCATGTTTTACCGGCTACCAAAAAAAGTGTTGAAATCATGCTAGGCGAGGTACCTAGTAATAAGTTAACCCAATTGGTTCCTTTGAGCAACAATACTGTTTCCATGCGAATTGACGAAATTGCCACGGACGTTAAATCCAAAATCATCAATTTGTTGGGAAAAAAAATTTGCGTTGCAGATTGATGAATCAACTGTGATTGATAACAAAGCAATTTTATTAGCTTGTGTGAGGTTTATCAATGAACAAAAGGAAATTACCGAGGAAATGTTGTTTGCTAGAACTTTGATCACTGATACGAAGGTATCGTCGATTTTTAAAATGATGCAAGATTGTTTTGAGGAAAAAGAGATTCCCTAACAAACGTGAGCGCTTACGCAACAGACGGTGATCCTGCCATGTCAGGTCGTCATGCTGGGTTTCTAGCCCACCTTAAGAAAGAAGTGCCAGAGTTCATCACTATTCACTGTGTCATTCATCGTTAACACTTAGCTGTGAAAAAAATTGAGTGGTGTCCTTCATGAAACCCTACAACTTTACCAAAAAATGATGAGGAACTCGATCGCTTGCTTCTACATACGGCCGTGAGGTGGCTTTCCAAATGAAACCATTTGCGCGGTTTCTTCGAATTATTTGACACGGTTACTGAGTTTCTCGACACGTCTGATCCGGTTTTAAGTGAGAATTTGAAGCAACGCAAGTTGGAACTCTCATACCTTACAGATATTTTTGAAAAAATGAACGAAGTCAATATAAGGATTTAAATAAAAAGATGAACCTTATCAAGTCCAAAGGAATTATTTCATTATTCATCGCCAAGTTTGATTTTCACAAGGTAATTATTAGCCGTAAAAAGGTGATGATTCAGTTTCTGACCTTTAAAAAAGTTTTCAGTGTCAGACAACGAGACTCCTGAACTCCTAGAAGACAAAATCCTAATTTTTACTGATCAACTTGACTAGTTAAAAACTGACATAGAATCAAGATTTGAAGTTTTGACCAATTTACAAATTCCGGATTGGATTCTATATCCATTCTCGTTTGAAGCTGTGGATAAGATTGATAACTCTTTGCAGATAGAGTTTCTAGATCTGAAGTATGACTGTGAAAAGAAAATCATTTTCAAGCATAGCGTTTACGAGTTATTCTGGGTGAAGCTTATGGATACTTATCCACAATTAAGCGAAAAACTGAATCACTTCTCATCTTGTTCCCGTCAACATATTTAGTTGCAAAAGGATTTAGTTCTGTTTTCCAGCTCCTCACAAACAAAGAAATAAGTTGGACATTTGCCTCAAAGGAGACTTGCGCCTTAACTTTACGAACATAAAGTCGGATATTCAAGTTTTAATTGAAATCCACTAAGCACAATGCAGCCATTAAAAAGGTAAAATAAAACAATAAACAAGTTTTTAAACATTCATTTATTTTTTTAAATTTTAACTGTCAACTTGCTTAATTTTTCCAGGTTCCAATTTAGAAATAAAAAATGTACTCATGTTTTCTAAATGTACGTCAATGATCTTAGTTAATTATTTCACTTCTTTGTTCTTAAAAAAATCTGTAAAAAATGTATTTTTTTCTATTTTATTTAAGAGTGACCGGATAAAACTGCTTTGGTTGGTTTTATATACGGTTGTAAAATTGTTAACCTAACGCTTTAATAAATACCACATAAACTGAAGGGATTAAAACACGAGTACGTTGATTTATCAAAATCAGTCTCTACTAGGTAACTTAATATTCAACCAAATAATTGATACTACTTTATTTTAAGTTAATGCTAATAATGGCTGGTAGATTACACACAAAAATATCACTATTCACATAAAACAAACACAGTAAATTTGTAATTCTTATAGTTGTAATGATGACCAGGTATTAGCGATTTAGACTTCCAGGAAAGTACTGTTTTAGATATCCTATATCGACTCATTGTAAAGTATCAATATAATAAATAGGTACCAATGTGTTAATTCCTACAGAAAGTATTGTATTTAACAAGAAATACCTTGAAGAAGAGTTTCTTTGGTGATTATATCATTTATTGTCTTTTTATTCTCTTATATTCGTATGTGAGGCTCCAAAAAATGGTTTCCTAGATACATGTTATTGATGTGTTTTATTTTATTTTGTGCAAATATTTATTTTTCATAGTTATAGTAAATAATTTAAATGAAACTATGTTTGTGAATACAAGAATATTTTTATATCATATGCATCGTTATTTATAACTTCATGTTGTGTGTCCCTTCACCATCCAGTAAAACAGACTCAAAAATTTATAATATAGGATCACTTTGTTATCCCTTTTACTGCGGCTTCGCGTGGAGTGGTTTTGTCTCGTCGAAGTCCAGTTTCCAGGCGACGGTGGTTGTCAGGCGTTGATCTCGTGGGTCCAGTGGATGGGGGTAAGGAAGGGAGATGGGGGAGAAAACATAGGCGGGTTCTGGGGTGGTCAGCGTGTGTAAATGGTAGCCCTCAGGACTAAAGGGGGAAATTGGAGTAGGTGGGGGTCGGATGGTCGGTGTGGGGGAAAGTCGAGGGGAGGAATTATCTACTCTCGGAGATCCTGGAGCGGAGTGTTGGCGTTCGGAGGTCTGGTGGCTGCAGTAGTAGATGGGTCCATGGGTGGAGTACTGTTTGATGGTTGCCGTCTTCTTTAGAGTCTTATGTCGGTGGGCCTTGCCGGCGCGGTGGGTGTATCCCATCCCGTGGAGTCACCGTTGGAAAGGATGAACAGGTTGGAGGGTGGGAGGACAGAGTCCGGCAACACGGAGTCGCGGTGGGAGGCAAGGAACGTCCCGGCAACACGAAGTCGCGGTGGGAGGTGCAGGAACAGTCCCGGCAACACGAAGTCGCGGTGGGAGGTAAGGGGTAGTCGGGAAGGATAGGTGACGACGATAAAAAATGCTCTTTTCCAAAAATAGCGATGATTTATTACGGTTCTTGCGTAACGGCGGTTCCCCAGGGTGGTTCACCACTGAACTCGAGCAGCTCCCTTGTTTGCCTTAAACTACTAACTCTGAGTGTCAGAAGCGACTTTCAGAGGAAGTAGGCGGCTATTTTTTGCCTAAAGTACCGATCTGTAGTCACAGATCATAACCATTATGTGTGAGTGTGTAAGTTGATTGTGAAGGGAAAATGGAGTTGGTGGGTGAAGGTTTGTATGTTGGGAGCAGCAGTGTTTGTGTGTAGTAGCTAGATCGAGCCCCATACACTGTGATGGAAAACACATGCGCAGTTAGGCCCGATGTGAGTGGTGTAGTGTGTAAGTAAGTTCTAGACGAGCTGAAAGAAAATACATGGAATAATATTAGTCACTAAGCGAAGATGGCGTTGATGAAAGTGAAAGTGTGAATAGAATGATTCTAGTTCATAGTTGTGGGGTCGTGAGAGGATCGGGACCCAGGGATTGGCTATGCTTAGAAGAGGAGTGGTTAATAGGAAGGGGCTGATTGGGAAGGTGTGCAGATGTAGTTCTCATTCGAGTCGGGGCTTCTTGTATCTCCTTGTCTCATGGGGGTCGTATTGGCCGAGTCTTCTAATTATGGCGTTATCCTCTACCTCGCGGGCTCGTTTATAGAACTTGTCGCCTCGCTGCCGGAAGATTTCCTGTAATGTCGCACAGCCAGTGGTAGCGTGAATGAACTCGTTGCTGGATCGGGTGTTGACACCTAGGATACTCCTAATCACCTTGTTCTGTACTGTTTGTAGTGTACCTAACACTGACTCTGGGGCATACCCCCACGCCTCACATCCGTACAGCAGTATTGGTTGTACTAAACTCTTGTATAGTAGCATCTTGTTGTTGATCCCTAGCACTGGGGTCTTGAGCAGGCCGTAGGTTGCGATGAATGCCCCCATTGCCTTTTTTCTCGTATAGTTTACGTGCTCCTTCCATGCGAGTCTAGAGTCGATCATCACCCCAAGGTATTTCATAGCGTTTTTGTAGGGGATATTCTCCTCCAATACTACAAACTGGTCCGGTGTTTGGGGTCTCCTCCTAGTAATCAACATGGCTGACGATTTTTCTGCATTTACTCTAATTCTCCATTTTTCCAGCCAGCTGCTGAACTCGTCCAGGTATCGTTGCAGACGGCGATGGGCGTATTTCACGTTCCTGTTGGCGGTGTAGAACATTGTATCGTCTGCGAAGAGCCTGGTCTTTATCATCGGGTCGGTGGGGATGTCTGCGACGTAAATAGTGTAAAGGAATGGGGAGAGTGCCGACCCCTGTGGCACCCCGCTCCGACCCTATGAAGAAGCGACCTTTTCCCTTCCATCTTGACCTGGAATTGTCGCCCAGTTAGAAAGCTGTTGATTATCTGCACATATACGTTTGGGAAATTGGCTTGAATTAATTTGTAGATAAGGCCGGCGTGCCAGACCTTATCAAATGCCTTCTCTACATCCATAAGTACTGCTAGCGTGACTTCCCCGCTATTGAAACTTTCTGTCACATCCTCCACTAGGCTCAGGACCGGGTGTATCGTTGAGTGCCGGGTCCGAAATCCGAACTGGGCATCGGGAATAATCCTGTGCTCCCTGCCGAAGGCTTTCAGCCGCTGCAAAATTATTTTTTCAAATAGTTTCCCTATATTGCTAAGAAGACTGATGGGCCGCCTGTTCTGCGGGAACTTGCGGTCCTTGCCTGGTTTAGGCAATGAGACAACGTCGGCAACTTTCCATCCCTCCGGGAAGTAGCCTGCCAACAATGCCTTTGAAAACATTTTTGTTAATAGTTGGATTACCCCTTCCGGTGCGTGTCGCAGCATCTCGTTTGAGATCCTGTCTTGGCCTGCCGCTTTTCGTGGCTTCAATTTTTCCACCTGGTAGGAGACTTCATTTCTGGTGATGGGGGGTGGTAGTTCTATAACCGGCTCTGCTAAATATACCCCAACCGTTCTTCTTACAGTCCTGGTAAACTCTTCGTCTTGGGGCTCTGAGTTTGTCTTGAACTGATCTTCCAGTGATTCAGCTATGGCCTCTGCCTTGGCCTCTCCCCGGTATACCAACCCTCTTCTTCCGTGAATGACCGTGGTCCCCGTCTTTCCTTTCGTGCCTTTGAGCTATCTCGACGCCTTCCACACGTTGCCGTCCACAGCTAAAGTGTTCGTTACGAATTCGTTCCAGTTGGAGACCTTTAGAGCTTTGGCCTTCCTGCGCACCAGGGCTCTCAGCCTGTTGTACTCAGCCCGATGCCTCGGATCTCGGTGCTGCTGCCATTCCCTACGCGCTTCCCTCTTAAGGGCTATCATGAAGCTCAGCTCAGGGTCGTCCCTCTTCAACGTCACCGGTGGCGTCTCGAAAACAGTTGTTCCACGGTACGCTTCGAGTATTGTAGCCGTCAGAAGGGTAATGGAGCTGTCCACTTCTTCCGGGGAATTTACCTCCATGTTCAATGGAATAGTCTCTGTCAGTACCCGTCGATACTCTTCCCAGTCACTTCTGGGTATCTTCCTCCTGTGGTAAGCCAGTCTTGGATTTGTCTTAAGTGGTATTCTTCCGAAGACCGGGAGATGGTCGGAGTCGAGTTCATTCAGGGCTTCGAGATCTTCCGGTAGCGTGTCGAGATCCGTCAGGACTACATCCAGTACGTCGGGGAGATGCCTGTAGTTTGAAGGATAGTACGTCGGCTCGTTGGTCGCCAGAACTGTAAAGTTTTTGGTTGATGCCTGGCCAGCCAGTGTCCGGCCTGCCTGATTTGACACGCGACTGTTCCAGCTCGTGTGTTTACAGTTTAGATCTCCCGCTATGAGGAAGTCCTTTCTCGACGTGAGTCTGTCTAGGTCCTCGATGGTGAAGGGGACAGCAGGGCTTCTGTAGACAGCTGTAAACACTATCTGCGTCCGCCCTGTGGGAATGGCTATCGAAGTGGATTCGATATAATCCATAGGCGGTAAATTCGTTTGGTAGTGAGCGAGGTTGCTACGCACCAACACGGCTGTGCCCCCTCCCCTGCCAACTGGTCTATCGTTGCGGTACATCTCGTATCCGAAGAACCTCATCTTCTTTTGTTCTGATAGGTGGGTCTCACAGATCAGAGCAATGTCGACTCCATACGTCTCCAGAAGTTTTCGGAACTCGTGTTCTTGAAGTACCAGTCCATTAGCATTCCAGAACAGAATGTTCAAAGAGTCTTCTGTGCCTCTTCCCTGCTCAGTATCTATCGCAGAAGAATTCAGTTGCGGCTTCAAGAAGTATCATTACTTTGGTTGTTTTGTCTGGCGCGTTCTTCAGCCTTACTACATACTTCCTCAGGAGTTGGAGTAAGCCTGCGATGTTAATATCTTTGATGATTTGTAGAAGGTCCTTTAAGTCCAAAGATTCATCCGTGTCACGGTCCTCTTTTTTGTCCTTTTTGGTCATCCTCTTGACCACTCCACTATAAGATGGTTTGCTCAATCCCATGTTTGTTTGTGGTGTTGGTTGGCTAACCGAAATTTGCTGGCCTGTTGATGGTTTAAGATACCCCACCACGCATGGATAAGGGTTAGCCACTTTGCTTTCCCCTTCCTTTGTCTTTCCTGACCCTTGGTTTTTCTTTTCCAGCTCACGTATAAATTTAGGGCAATTGCGATAGTTAGCTGCGTGCGGTCCCTTGCAGTTTACGCATTGTGCTGGTGTTGTTTTGTCCTTTTTCTGGCACTCTACTGTCAGGTGCTCTCCTATACACTTGACGCAGCGTGGTTTTTGGGCACAGTAGTTCTTGGAGTGGCCGAAACGTTGGCAACGATGACACTGTAGAATTGTGCTCTGTGAAGCACGGTATTCCTCGATCTTCACTACCGTGTGGTTGATGACTTTTACCTTGTATATCTCGCCCACTCCTTCTGTCCTCGCAAGGGTGCAGACAAATATTGGTAGGGGTCTCGGTGTCGCTGCCTGTGGAGCAGATTTCGAGTATAATTGCCTCATATCGGTTGGCGTGAATCCCCTGTTCTCCAGTTCCTCCTTTATTTCTGCGCATGGCATACTTGCATGCAGGCCCTTGATTACTGCCTTGAAGGGCTTGTCCTTGGGAAGGACATAAGTGAAGTGTTCCAAGGTGTTCTGTTTTAGCAGCTTTAACAAAGCGGAGTAATCTCTGAAGGAGGTCGTGACCACCTTGATACCCTGTGCAATACAATACACTTTATAGTCATCTTGCAGTCCGCTGTTTAGGAGTTTTATGACTTTGTTATATTGTGTTGCATTCGTTACGATCACTGGAGGGGTCTTTATGCGCCGTGGGGTGAAACTTTCTTTCGTACCTCCACTCGGTAGCCCCGTTTGACTAATCGTTGGTCCATCCCGTAGGCTAGACAAGCTTGCAAACTTGTTATTGACTTTTATGGCCTTTGATTGTAGAACTTCCTGTCCGGTCTGGTCCTGAGTTTTCGCTTGAGTCCAGAAACTGGCTCAAAGTTTATTTCTATTTCAGTGTTGGCTGGGGCCCCTTCCTGGCCTTGGTCTTCCATGTCACCATCATTGTCCGTTCCTTCAACGTTGATTTCTACATCCGAGTCTGAGTCCATTTCCCCCTCTTGACTTGTACCTTGCGGTATACCACCCTACCCAACTTCAGTCGGCATGTAATAGGTCACTAAATATACAAAAACGCTAATAATATAGTACAAAATTACAACCGTTGACGACTTAGCACTGCACTTATAATTTGTGTTCTATCACAGTTGTGTTAAGCTGATGTCGTTCAACACACTATCACTACCCGACCTCAGTCGGCACGTAGTGTATCTCGAAATAAACAAAAAAAAAAACACAAAATACACTCGTTGGCAACTTAACACTACACTTACGCGTTGTGTATCAAGCACTGTTGTGTTATTTTGTTGCCATTTTACTCACTCACACTACCCGGCTTCAGTCGGCATTGATAAATCACACAATGAATAATAACAACGTTTCACTGCACTGACTGAACGTCAAGTCCTGCCATCTAATACCATGTGGTGGCACAATACAATACATATATACACAAGCTTTCCATCAACGTGTAATTCCAAGTCCTTGTGTCGTGATATATGACTGAACTCGAATGCCGTACGGCTGTTGCCCGACATAGAACATCTGACTTGACAGTTTTGCCACGCCAGGTTGTCTATGAAAGGGCTGATTTGTTGTTTGAGTACCGAGTCATTGTCATGACTCTTAACCTCGCGAATGAACTTGTTTACCTGATGAAATGGAACAGATGAAATGAGCCTGCAGAATACTACAGGTGTATGGTTTTTGTAGCCCGACGCAGGACATTTCTACCTTGACTCTGATGCCAAGCGAGGCCACCTGTGAAAGGGCTATATTTGTGTTAGAGTACGGAGTCACTATCGTGACTCCTGGCCTCTTGAATAAATTGATACCTTGTACAAACAATTGTATAATTATTGACACTGTGAGTGAAGTTGGTGATAGTGAACGATCGCGCTGGGTCTCGGGATTTGGGGAGGATTTTCTTTTGTTGGGATGTGGGAAGGTGTGTATAAGGTATGATGATGATATATGTTAATTGTTTCATGAGTCGATTTCCGGGAGGTGGATCGAAAGGTTTAACTTGACTGTAGGGAATTGGTTTGGCGCGGATGGTTACATATCCATTCCCCATCTGGGGCCGTCAGTGGCGCCAGCGTTATTCTCTGGCTAGAAGGTTGACCTAGGCGGTTATCCCAGTGGAGTCCGGCGGTGGCAAAGGTTATAAAGAGTTTCTTGTTGGGGTAGGATTTTCTTTTCTTGGGATTAGGAGTGAGGTGGATACATTTCCATTCCCCATCTGGGGCCGTCAGTGGCGCCAGCGTTATTCTCTGGCTAGAAGGTTGACCTAGGCGGTTATCCCAGTGGCGTCCGGCCGTGACTAAGGTTGTGATGGCATGAAATGAGCGACTTGTGAATGTCAGGTCTGGGGTTGGAGCAAGGATGGGATAGTTGGGTGGTGGGTTGTCGTCGATCCCGTTGGTCTGTCGTAGTCGATTGTCAATTTGGTTAATTACTACTCTAATTTTTTTTTATTTTTAATTTTATTTTTTTCTAAATCTAGGTATCGGGGGTTGTGTTGTTTTTTTTATTATTTTTTAATTTTTTTAATATTTTTTTTTATTTTATTTTTTTCCAAGATTATAATAGACACTGAGTTAGTCATAATAATGCTCTCCTACGCCAGCCGTGGTCTCTTGTAGCGTCTGGTCTCAGTAGGGTCGTAACGTCCTAGTTCCCGTACTATGTCGTTAGTGTGTGTGTCTGCCTGTTCGTAGAGTTTTTTGTTCCTTTCCCTGTATATGTCATGGAGGGGTCTGCAATTTGTCATTTCATGTAGGTGTGTTATTCTAGTTCGCCAGGGTGCTCCAGTGATGGTTCTGAGTATCTTGTTTTGTGAGATTTGTAGTCTATCTGTGAGGTGTTTGGCTCCGTAGCTCCATACTGCGCAGTTGTACAGTATAATCGGTTGTATCATGGATTTGTATAAGACAGTTTTTGTGTGGATGTTTAGTTCCCTTCCTTTGAATGGAGCGTACAATTGTACATATCTCCCAGTGGCTTTTTTTCTTGTGTCCTCTATGTGACTTCTCTAGGTTAGTTTCGAGTCTATTGTAGTGCCTAAATATTTTTTTTTAACAGGTATTTCTGTGTCGAATAAAGTGAGTGGTGCTGGGAGTTGTTTGCGTCCTCGGCTAATAATCAAAGCTGCTGATTTTGTGGGGTTAACTTTTATCCTCCAAGTCGTGAACCAAATTTTTAGTTCAACTAGGTACCTCTGCATTTTTAAGCTGGCAAAATTTATGTTTTTATATATAGTGTAGGCCATGGTGTCGTCTGCAAAGAGTCGTACTTTTACTTGTGGATTGGTAGGAATGTCTGAAATATATATGCTATAAAGGTGTGGTGCTAGTGCAGATCCCTGGGGCACCCCAGCCCTTATGTCGTGTATGGGTGATTTTGTTCCGTCCATGACTACCTGAAACTTCCTTCGAGCAAGGTAACTGGCGATAATGTGGATGATCCATTGTGGGTAGTTGAATTTAATTAGTTTTTGAATTAGTCCTATGTGCCAAACTCTGTCGAATGCTTTTTCAACGTCTAGAAATATTGCAACTGTGTTTTTTTTTTCTTCAAATGCTTTTGTGGCGTCCTCAATTAAATTTAGTACGGGGTGAATAGTCGAGTGATTTTTCCTGAAACCGAATTGGATTTTTGGGATGATCTCATTTTTTTCGCTAAATTTGTCTATCCTTTTTAGAACTAGTTTTTCGAATAGTTTGCTCATAGTGGGGAGGAGACTAATAGGCCTTCTGTTCTGAGGGAACATTGGGTCCTTTCCTGGTTTAGGAAGAGTTATTACTGTCGCCAGTTTCCATACGTCTGGGAAGTGACAGAGTGTAAGTAGAGCGTTGAATATTGTCAGTAGCGTGAGTATTGCCCTCGGTGGTAGTTTCTGTAGTGTTTCGTTTGATAGTCTGTCGTGGCCTGGCGCTTTATTTTTTGGGAGTTGTTTCATTGTGTAGTTTAGTTCATCTAGTGTTATTAGGTCCACCCGTGACACTATTGGTCTAAATAGGTATTCCCGTACTGATCTCTGTGCGTCCCTGACGAAGTCTGCGTCTCTCGGGTTTTGGTTTGGTGTAAACTGTTTCTCCAGAGTCACGGCTATGGCCTCCGCTTTCTCTGAGTTTGTATAGGCCATACCGTGCTCCCCGTGTATTGCGGGTACCGACCGTTTGTTGCCTGATGATTTTAGCTGTTTTGTGACTTTCCAGACTTTACTGGGGTCAATGGCAGCGTCAGTGATGTATGTGTTCCAGTTATTGCATTTAATAGTTTTAACTGTACGTCTTACTTGTGCAGTGAGTCTATTGTAGGCTGTTCTGTGTTGTGGTGTTCTGTATGTTTGCCAGTCTCTCCTTGCCTCTCGTTTCTGGGCGAGCAGAAAGTCAAGGTCTGGGTGTTGGCGTCTCAGGTCATGTTTTTCCTGTTCTATCGCGGTGTTAGTTCTGTATGCTTCCTGTACTGTGCTGGTAAAGAGTTGGAGTGTAGTGTCTGCTTCTTCGGTGGTCGTGATGTTTATGTTTTCGGGTACTGTTTCGTCTAGTGTTCTTTTGAACCCTTCCCAGTTAGTAGTAGTTTTTAGTTTTTTAATGTTGTTTATCTGTATTTCTGTGTTTGTTGTGATCTCGCACATTATAGGGTTGTGGTCAGAGTCCAGTTCTTTAAGAACTGAGAGCTCTTCCGGTGTCACCCCTATATTGTTCAAGACCACGTCTATTACATCTGGCCTCTGTAGTGGGTTTGAGGGGTAAAATGTCGGTTCGCCAGGCCCGACTACCGTGTATCCCTTAGTGTCCGCGTGATCGTTTAGTATGCGTCCATTCCTATTGGTCAGTCGGCTATTCCAGTTCAAGTGTTTGATATTCATGTCCCCTGCTAAGAATATCTTATCGAAGTTCGTAAGTTCGTCTAGGTCGCTCTGTAGTATTGTCTTGGTCGGTGGTTTATATATGGCCGCGAATAGGATACCTCCGCTCTTTGTATTTACTTTTATTGCTGTTGCTTCTATGTTTTGTAAGGTTTGAAAAATATGTTGATAGTGGGGAATATTGTCTTTGATGAATATTGCTGTTCCCCGCCACTTCTGCCGGGTCTATCTGTTCTATATAGATGGTAGCCTAAAAAGTTAAGTCTCTTGTTTTGGTTTAGATGGGTTTCGTTGATTAGTCCTATATCTATTCCATATGTTTTAAAAAGTTCTTCTAATTCATGAGCCTGGTCAGTATCCCGTTCGCGTTCCATATAAAAACGCGTAGAATGTCCTTGGTCCGCGTCTTGTCTTGTCTTGTCTAGTCATCCTGATTTACAAAGTAGTCAGTCACTCCCTCTATCATGATAAACATTTTCTCTGTTGAGTCTGTTGTTTGTCTGAGCCTATTGAGATAAGGTTTGAAATGTGTAATGATCTTCATTATGTTTATGTCTTTGAGTAGCATAATTAAGTCTTTTATGTCAGAACCGGTTGAACCGGCTTCTTGTTGTGGGGGGCCTTGTGTTTGTTTTGCCTGTACTGCCTGGGCGTAGGATCGGTGGATCTTGGCCGCCTCAGGGACGGGGGGGTTTGCCACGGGTCTCTGCCGCATTGGTGGGAAGCTCTGTGTGTTGGAGGGTGGGGGTATGGACCGGGTCAGAGTTTTGTTCTGTGTGTTTGTCTTTGGTAGTTGTGCCGTCTTCTTCTTTTCTAGTAAGTCTAAGTACACCGGGCACTTGCTGTAATTCGCCGTGTGGCTTCCCATACAGTTTACGCATCGGGCAGGAGTGGTGGCGTCTTTTTTGGGGCAGTCTTTGGTGATGTGCTGTTTTAAGCACTTGACACACCGGGGGTTGTTCTGGCAGTTATTCTTAGTATGGCCGTATCTTTGGCACTTGTGGCATTGTACGACTGTGTTGATTGGTGGTATGTAGGGTTCGATCCTAACTCTGGTATGGTTAATTGACTTTACTTGGAAGATGGTGTTTGTGTCTGTGCTCTTTGCTAGAGTCACTTGGAAAGTAGGGAGAAGTGTCACGGTCTGGGTCGTGTTGTCCGCAGCCGACTTCCTGGAGAATTGTCTCACGTCAGTCACTGGGAATCCCATGTCTTTAAGTTTGCCTCTAGGTCACTGGTAGCCATGTTGGGAGGGAGCCCCTTGACTATAACTTTAACTGGTTTGTCCCTCGGTAGCGTGTAAGTGTGAAACTCCTGTTTTAGGTCCTTCAGTAAGTGTTGTATTAGGTCGTAGTCCTGCTTGTTGGTGGTGTGAATTTTAAGTCCGTTTGTGATGTACGTGATTTTAATGTTCCCTCCTATCTCTTTTGCCACCTTGGCTATCTGAGAGTAGTTTTGTGTTCCTAGCGTCACTATTGGTGGGTAGTGTGTCTTGCGTGTGGTGGTTGTTGTAGGAAGCTGTTTGTCAGTGTTCTGGTCGAGTGGTAAGGGAGTATTGTTTTCGGCCCTTTTCAGGGCGTCGAACTTGTTCGTCAACTTTGTTGGTGTCTTTTTTGTCTGGGGTAGCTTGTGAGGTCTGAATTTCCTTTTCCGTCCTAGTTTGTCGGCCATCGTGAAAGTTCCCTGTCCATCAGTGTCTGCTTCCATGTCTGAATTGTCCGTAGAGGAGTAGTCCATGTCCGTGTCGTTTTGTTTGGTACTCGGTCTGGTGTGGTCGGGGGCGGCCATTTCGCTCAGCCCTGAAAAGGGCA
The DNA here is from genome assembly GCA_039000515.1 of Timema cristinae. Lineage (NCBI taxonomy): Eukaryota > Metazoa > Arthropoda > Insecta > Phasmatodea > Timematidae > Timema > Timema cristinae. The sequence goes on along the minus strand of JBCFYV010004281.1, from coordinate 5,439 downwards.
GGCTAGTGGCCAGTGTGGAAGGGTTAAGATACCCTCCTCTGTGCAGTGCGGGAGGATCTGTGATGTTGTCTGGTGTCCCGGAAGACGTGCGCCGACTGCGAGGTATTGTTTCGCAGCCGGTCTCGATTTACGGCTTACTGTGGCTTTGTTGGCACCGTTAGGTATCCACCACAGAAATTACCACCGAAACGTTCCTTCCGAGTTTAGTCTAATGTGTGTGTTCGGGTAAACCTGTCTCCTGTACAATCTGCTCACGTTTGCCTTAAAAAAAGGCAGGTTTGTCTTAAAAAAGACAATTGCGGTTTTGCCTTGAAAAAGGCAGCTCAATATAACACCTGGTGGCTCGAATCTCAGAGAAGTGGATATATACTCGTACTGAACTCGAATCAGACAGACAGACAGACAGACAAAAGGCATGCTCCGATGCTTCAAGAAGGGGAGCACGAGAGCAAGTTCCAACACGTACCGACCAATTGGTCACACCGTGTGGTTTCGCAAAAATTTAAAAAACGGGTTGTCGCGTTTCGCGAAGTTCTGAAACAAAGAAACAGAGATTACATAATATTAGTAATATTGGGGTAAAAAAGGGGGGTAAGAAATTGAGAAACCGACTAAGGGTTTTTTAGAGTTACGTGCGGAGACACTACTCTATGGGGGGCTGGGTGAGAGCCTCCCAAACCACTGTTGACACATCTCGCTTATCCGAGCAGGGCTTTGGGACGTCGATGGCACCCACCAGGGTCGATGACGTAGTTCCCAAGCCCTGGATAAGAGGATTGGTGGCACCGGGAAGCTAGCGTAGAAAGACTGCGCCATTTACGGAAGTGGTCCTTGATGGTAGGCATATCCAGGTCACGATGAAGAGTCTCATTCCGGACATACCAACTCGAATCAAGATTTCACCGGGTTATATACCCCCGCTGCTGCCTGGCCTGGTCCAATCAGAGAAGAGGGAGCTTCCCATTGGTTCGGGAAAACGAAAGTGCTATTGGCCGCCAAGCGAGCCAATAGGAAGACAGAAAAAGACAGACAAAAGGCATGCTCCGATGCTTCCAGAAGGGGAGCACGAGAGCAAGTTCCAACACGTACCGACCAATTGGTCACACCGTGTGGTTCGCAAAAATTTAAAAAACGGGTTGTCGCGTTTCGCGAAGTTCTGAAACAAAGAAACAGAGATTACATAATATTAGTAATATTGGGGTAAAAAAGGGGGGTAAGAAGTTGAGAAACCGACTAAGGGTTTTTTAGAGTTACGTGCGGAGACACTACTCTATGGGGGCTGGGTGAGAGCCTCCCAAACCACTGTTGACACATCTCGCTTATCCGAGCAGGGCTTTGGGACGTCGATGGCACCCACCAGGGTCGATGACGTAGTTCCCAAGCCCCTGGATAAGAGGATTGGTGGCACCGGGAAGCCTAGCGTAGAAAGACTGCGCCACTTTCCGGAAGTGGTCCTTGATGGTAGGCATATCCAGGTCACGATTAAGAGTCTCATTCCGGACATACCAAGGTGCGCCCACAATGATCCTCAGACATACGCTCTGGAACGCCTGCATCCTCCTCATATACGTGTCCGCCAGGTGACCCCAAGCGGGACACGCATAGTCGAGGATCGGCCTGAGCAGCTGCTTGTACAGCGTCAGACCGTTCCTTGTAGACAGGGCGCTACGCTTGTTAAGCAGTGGGCCTAGGACTCCCAGCCTTTGCCTCGCCTTGTTGAGTCTTTCGTTGCAGTGTCGTCTCCAGGTCAGTTTTGTTCCAGCGTAAGTCCCAGGTACTTAACACTGTCCGCCCATCTGATCTGTTCTCCGAACAGCCGGAGTGGACCGGCCTGTAGTACTTTCTTTTCCATGTGAAGAGCATTGCAGTGCTCTTCTCCACGTTAATACTTGTTCTCCAGGTTGTCAGCCACCCCTCCAACTGCGTCAGGTGCGTCTGGAGTCGCTCTCCACCAGCTGCCCTCGCCACGACTCCGCTACTAGAGCCGTGTCGTCCGCATACAGAGCCAACTCGGTGCCTGGGGATTTTGGAATGTCGTTCACATAGAGACTGAAGAGCAGCGGGCCCACCATGGAACCCTGCGGCACTCCAGCCCGGATGCTTCTGACTTGGGAGGTGGCGTTCCCAAAGGTAGTGGAAAAGGTGCGATGGGAAAGATAAGATTGAACAACCTTAACTAGGTAGAAGGGCAGGTTCAGGGAGAGGAGTTTGAAAAGGAGACCCTTGTGCCAAACACGGTCGAAGGCCTTTGCCACGTCAAGAAAGACAGCACCAGTCAGCCTGTTGATGTTGAAGTTCCTCGTAACCTGTTCCACGAGCCGGACAAGTTGATGAGACGTAGCGTGTCCCGCCCGAAAGCCGAACTGCTCGTCCACCAAGATGCCCCCCTCGCGAACATGTCGGGTCAGTCTCGTCATTATTAGTCTCTCGAACAACTTGCCCAGACAGTCGAGCAAGCTGATCGGTCGGTAGGACGAAGCTAGGGCCGGGTCCTTACCCGGTTTATGAAAGCAGAGGACGTTGGCATGCTTCCAGAGCTCGGGGAAGTGACTCAGGAACAGGACGGCGTTGAATAACTCCACAAGGAAGTTAATCGCCTCCAAGGGCAGCTTTCTGAGGACCGCGTTACTGATACCGTCGGATCCGGGGGCCTTGTTTTGTCTTAGAGCGGCTATCGCCCGTGACATTTCTGTCACCTCCGTGGGTTCGGGTTCATCCAAGGGTCTGTACGAGACCGCGCTGATGACCTGCGCCACGTGCGCAACGTGCACCGGGTCTGACGGGTTGTCAGTCGGTACAAATTGCGCCTCTAAGTGCTCAGCGAGAGCATCGGCCTTCTCCTGGTCGGAGTTGGCCACCCCGTTGCGACTCACAATAGGCGGCCTTGGTGCGGGGACCCGCATCAAGTTCCTCGTCATTTGCCACAAGGACCTGTCCTGCACGCACAGGCTCTCAATCTTGTCCTCCCAGACACTGTTCCGGTATTCTCGGACCATCTCCCGAACCGCATGGACTTTGCGGCTCCAGTTGGCCTTGTCTACCGGTTCCCTCGAGATTTTCCAAGCCTTCCTCAGCCGATTTTTCTCCCGGACGTGCCTGAGGATAGAATCGGGCAAAGAAGCCTGTGGCGCCCTCTTAGGACGGTGCCTCGGCGTCGAAGCTTCGAGCGACCCCTTGATGGCGGAAGTTATGAACTCCGCACCGCGATCGATTTCCGCTGCTGTTCGAAAGGTAGGGGTGGGTCCCAACCTCTCTCTCAACACATTCGTAAACCTGTCCCAGTCAGTGCGCTTTAGGTCGGGTTTTTCGGGGGGGTCTATGAAGGACACCGCGCGTCCCAGGTTCACGAGAACGGGGTTGTGATCCGAGTCTAGCTCAGCTAGAGACTTCAGCACTAACCGCCTTCTGATCCCTCTGGAGACAACGAAGTCTAGGACGTCCGGGAGATAGCCGGGATTGAAAGGGAAGTGGGTAGGGGTCGGAGGCCCGGCAGCCACCAGGCCGTGTAGATCTATGACGTCGCGGAGCAATCCGCCGCGAGCGCACATAATCCTAGAGCCCCATGAAGGGTGCTTAGCGTTGAAGTCACCACCGATTAAAACAGGCGTGGTACCTCGAAGCAGCACCTCCATGTCAGCCCTCGTGGCCTGGTCGAACCGGTGGTAGGGAGGGAAGTAGATGGAAATGAGACGCACTGGGCCAGTCGAGGTCACCAGTTGGATAGCCGTTGCTTCCATGTGTTGGAGGGGAGGAAGTGAGACGACGTGGTGGTCAAGGCCCCTTCGGACCAGAACCGCCGTCCCACCCCTTCCCACATCCCCGCTCGGTCACTACGATGGCAGATAAACTCTGCTAACGAGAACCTCATTGCGGAGCGCAAGTGGGTTTCTCCCAGCAGCATTACATCGACACGATGCTTTGCCAAGAAACTTTCAAGCTCAGCCTTCTTCCCCGCGACTCCGTTGGCGTTCCAGAGTGCGACCGTGAGCTCCTTCAGCACTGGTGGTCCTCTATTCGGGTGCACTGCCATGAGAGACCAGGTAGAGGATGATGTGCTCCATGACCAGGTGGCCACGGTTACTCCTCGGAGACTCCTGGACCTTCCTCAAGAGACTCGATGAAAAGTCCCATGGGTCCAGTCCCGGAATACCCTTGAGTAGCTCAATGCAATTTTTGAGCTTTGCAGCATCATCCTCGGGTGTGGGGGTTACAGGGGGGACAAGGGTGGGAGTTGGGAGTGGAAGGAAAGGGTTGGAAGGGTGTAGGTTGGCAGTGTGGGTTGGGATAGGGAGAGGAGCGGTCTCGGGCGGGCCCTCGACCAAAGGGGTTGAACTGGATTCCACCGGTTCAGGTTTGGTGGCTTCGGCAGGTGCCTCGGCCTGGGGTGGGGGGGTATCTCTCTTTGACAGCACACTGGCGAATGATTGTACCAGTGGCTTTGGTGTTGGAGCTGGAGTCACTTTCGCCCTCCGTCCCGCAACGTGCCCCGAGGGCTTCTGGCCTTCACTTGGCCCATCCGTCCTCCCTTCTTGAGGCTTGGAGGCCCGCACATTCCCTGCCGCCCACAAGGACTTGTACGTGGGACAGCCCCGCCACGCCGAGGAATGGGCTCCTGAGCAGTGCAGGCACTTCGGGGGAGATCGTCTCTCCTCCGGGCACCCGCCCCTCTCGTGGTCACCACCACAGAACCCACACCTAGGGTTAGCGCGGCAATCCCTCCGCACATGCCCAAACCGGAAACAGTTCTTGCACTGAGCCGGGCCGCCTGGAGACTTGTACTTCTCAATAGGAAGACACAGACACAGACAAAAGGCATGCTCCGATGCTTCCAGAAGGGGAGCACGAGAGCAAGTTCCAACACGTACCGACCAATTGGTCACACCGTGTGGTTTGCAAAAATTAAGAACGGGTTGTCGCGTTTCGCGAAGTTCTGAAACAAAGAAACAGAGATTACAAAATATTAGTAATATTGGGGTAAGAAAGGGGGGTAAGAAATTGAGAAACCGACTAAGGGTTTTTTAGAGTTACGTGCGGAGACACTACTCTATGGGGGGCTGGGTGAGAGCCTCCCAAACCACTGTTGACACATCTCGCTTATCCGAGCAGGGCTTTGGGACGTCGATGGCACCCACCAGGGTCGATGACGTAGTTCCCAAGCCCCTGGATAAGAGGATTGGTGGCACCGGGAAGTCTAGCGTAGAAAGACTGCGCCAGTTTCCGGAAGTGGTCCTTGATGGTAGGCATATCCAGGTCACGATGAAGAGTCTCATTCCGGACATACCAAGGTGCGCCCACAATGATCCTCAGACATACGCTCTGGAACGCCTGCATCCTCCTCATATACGTGTCCGCCAGGTGACCCCAAGCGGGACACGCATAGTCGAGGATCGGCCTGAGCAACTGCTTGTACAGCGTCAGACCGTTCCTTGTAGACAGGGC
>JBCFYV010004280.1:0-22059 GCA_039000515.1 Timema cristinae | reverse complement strand
TTTGGAAATAAGAGCATCACAGTTTGCAGTTTAACAAAGACAAAAATATTCAGGCACTTATGGTTGTTTAAGATTGTCGCTCTACTGTATTTAAATATTTCAATTTTCATCTCAAGGGACGTTTTTTATTTATTATTTGGGAAAATTTTTTTGGGGGAAGCCCCTTTCCCTCCTTTTCCATTTTTTAATTTTTGAAAAAAAATTTTTTTTTTCTGAAGTTTGTAAGGCAAAAAAAAAGGGTTTCCTAGATATTTTTATATTAGCATTGGGTCAAATGTGAAAAAAAAATGTGTACAAACATATTTTTTAACCCCTGTACATAGCTCTTAACTCTAACTATGTGAATTTTGACAAGGGGAAAAATTTAAAATCAATTTTCATAAAAGAAATGAGATTTATTTGCTTTTTTTATTTTTGTGGATGTAGATAGAGCTATAACCCCAAAAAACAAGAGACTTAAAAAGTTTAAAATACACTAGTAACAAAAATTAAATGGACTTTCTTTTTTTTCAAACAAGCCAAATCACTGTACATTTTGGGGAAACAAAAAAATTAATCCAGTATTATGGGGGGAACTCTAAAATACTCCAAAAATTCTTAAATATTTCCCTTTCAAGCAGAGTTTTGAAAAAAGGGATTTAGAAATTTCCAATTGTATAAAAAACTTTCACTAAATCTGCTTTGGGGCCCGCAGGGTTTTAAGGCATCACTTCACAATAGAATAGATGACAAAGAGATCGGGTTTCAAATATCGGTTTACTGTACTGAGGGTTTTTATTAATACTTCCCCCTCACCTCTGCGAAAAGGGGGGCTACATTTGCTCTTAATTCAACCTTCCTCATCCTAATTTAGTGGCATTATCTTAAAAGGGTAGTAAGACGAGGTGCTTAATAAACTTTCACGGTGGTAAGAATTTGGTGCATGGTTTGACAGATTGACAACAAACAAACATTTCTTTTTTATATAAATAAAAGGAAAAAGGAAAAATAAAACTGAGCTATTTTCCATAATTAGAAATAATAATAATACACAGTGTAAGTGTTTATGGTTTTGTTTGGCTTCCTTATGCCCCAAACAAACGAAATTTTAAATATTTCAGGTCACAATTAAATTAGAACCAAAACAAAGGGTTCCCAAAGAAAGTGGTTAGTACCAAGTTATTGCTTTTATATTTTTGGTTCTTAGCTACTCGAATAAATAAAAACAATATAAAATGTCCTAAGTTCATTAGGATGTAAAAAAAAACTATTAAGGTACATACCCTAAAAATATTTTCATAACTACTTTATTTAAAGTTTAAAAATTGTTTAAACAGATTGAGTTAAAGATGCACTTCTAGTTGAGACGCAGTATAAGGCAATAGGCTCGACATATTTGAATATTTTTTTTTAAAATACACTTGAGGTCCCACACCTTGGGGCTTCAATAAGTAGATTTGAAAAGTGCCATTTTATATTTCTTGGGTTTGAATTACACACACCAGAGGTCATGGAGTTTTAGTCGTCAAGCTCTCAATATACAGTCATCTGATGGTGAGTGTGTGAACCACTATGAATTCAGATATTTGGTTCACAATGTTCAAAGTTCACTAAAACCTAGATGTGTTTCCACTTAACTAAGTGGGAGGGGGTAGGGACATACAAAACAAAATATCTTAATATTAGATTAAATGTATTGAAATATGTTTCTTAATTTTAAATAGTCGTTTATGTGCTTTTTTTTTTTACTGTATACCATATGAATTTAGTATTTTTTAATATATTAATATATTTGTCTGAATACGTATACTTGAAGGCAAAATATAATACCAAATCACATAAGGATGTGTGTCACATAAGTCTAGGTGTTTGTTTTATTTGTTAAAGAATCATGATTTACCTCTTAATGTGAACATAAAACAACAAACACGAAATAAAGTTCCTCTTTGGAATTAACATTAAAATATATCTCTTTGGATTGCAGTTGAACTGGCGATCAAGTAGAACAGAAACAAACATTCTACATTCATTGTTTGTTGATAGTCCCTAACCATTTGTTGCTAAGTAAACTCACAAATCAGATGTATACATTAAAAGTATATATTTGAATATATATATGAATATATTTGGATTATTACAAATTGAAAAGTAGATTTAATCACACTAATAGTAGGATTTTTCGACATTGCTTTGCTCGATGATGTGATTGCGTGATTGTCTTTAGTCTTTAAACTTACCTTTTATTCTTAGAGATAAGGAGTACAACAGAAGTCCCAACTCAATCTGATGACTACTTTTTGTGTTTACTGGAAACAAAACAAACAGAACAAAATCGAACGCACATACAAATTTACAAATTAACATCCTAAGTTTGTTGTATCACTATGCGAACTCTATGATTATGGTGCGTTAATACCAGCACCGAAACATGTCGGACAAATAGAGTTCCCGTAACTAATAGCAATACAGAAACACGGAAAAAATGAGTAAAGGGGCAAAATTTTCCAAATAATGCTTAGGTAACTGTAAAAATACTAGGTTTTCTTTCTGAAACATCAATTTTATTAACTCATTTAACTTGTGTTTTAAATCAGTGTCTATATTTTTTAAATCGTGTCTTATATTTTAACTCATTTTAAACTTAGCTATTTATGTATTGTATGTTTAGTTTTTACCTTCACTCAAAATAAGTGGTCAATCATAGTATATCGTTTCATTCAATGTGTTCATTGGTAATTGATTAACACTTCTACACTATATTTTCATTATCTCAGTAAACCAATGTTTTTATTAATTGTTGGCTTATGATTGACATAAATGCTTTCCATTCAATAATGTGTATGTTATGTTTTTAGCTTACTCCATTTGACCCTTATTGTACTGAATGTTACAATTAATATGTATACCAAGAAACTTAACTTTTTAGAAAGTTCAAACATAATTCAAATATCAACATATCTTTAATTGTTAATATAAACACATGCATTTTATTAAAATTTAATTATCGATATAAATATATCTGAGTCTTAGCTGTTACTATATCTTTGGATAGTTTTACTTGGTAAAAACATAGTAAGACTTTTTTTTCGTAGAAATATTCAATTAAGAAGAACCTACTGATAACTAACTGGTTTTTTAAAGGTTTCTGCCCAAGCTATAATAATAGAATATATAAGAAAGTATGTACGATTGTAACATTTATTTTAGTCTATTTTGCACTGCCAGAAAAATTGTAAGTTAATATTGGTAGGAAATTTAATCAAATTCCCTGCTGAACATCCCCAAGCCCACTTCGGTGGCCGCATGGTCGCAATATATTGGTATGCTGATAATGAGATCAGGAGGGTTCGAATCGCGGTCAAGTGTACTGAGTTTGGTTTATTCTACATAGTTTTACACTCTCCATCCATGAAAATGCGGATAACACTTCTTCTAATTCAACCTTCTTCATCCCTAGTACATCAGCGTTATTAGTACATATATTCTTATAGCCCAATGGGTAGTAAGACGTGGTGCTAAATAAAAAAGTCCAAGGCCTATTCTGATGAATCTATTGATGTGTTAAACTGGTAGTGGCTAGACTATGCTGCTGATCTGGATGCGAGTAACATTTGTGTGTGTCTGTGGAGTTATTTGAGCCGTTACATCCACATAGGATATAACTACTAAACCACCCACACACAAGCTACTATATATAAACTCTCTCGATCACAAAAAAAAAACTTAAAACAAAATAATATAAAAATTATATATGTGAATTATATATGTTATTATTAGCACCACGTCTTACTACCCGTTCGGGTTATACGCACTTACGCTTATGTGTAATGGTAGGATGATTGTGAGATGAAATGGAGGACCTACAATTTAACGTAGGATCCGAACCACGGTGGAGGTCTGGCATTCCCCACATTCACAAGTTGTGATTAATACACGTCTTATCAGAGGTGAAGGAAGGTTTGGCAATCAGATAAATTTGTGCCGGGACCGAGAATTTAACTCCGGACCCCCAGCACAGAAGTTTGACACCTTACCCCTAGACCGCCAAGTCAACAATAATATACGGAAAATAAGAGATTCATCTCTTATAAATCAACCATGTCTTAAAGCAATCTGATACTTATACTTTCTCTTGACCCCTTGGAGAGAGAATTATTGTGATCGTAAAAAAAAAAAATAGAGCTAGAGATTTTTTATATAATTTCGGCGCTTCGTGACGCCCTGAAACCTAAAAAGTTGTTTTCGCGATGCTATCCATCTGTCTCTCGGGCCAGAGCTGAAACCATTTTACCAATCGTGCTAAGATTTGGTATCTAGGGTTTTCATAAGGTTCCCTCGAGGGGGTATTTGTAATTAGATATCGAACCCTAATATTAGGGGTAGTTTACTGAAGGGGGAAAAAAGAGATTAAACGATTTTCTCAAAATTTGCTCAAACAATCTTGATTAGATTTTGTAGGTAGACATTATTTAACATTACAAACAAAATAGATGTTCTCGTTTTTCCATGAAAACTAATTTAGGAGTACCCTACCTGAGTGGAAATTTCCAATTTTTATCAAATCCCCGCAGCTCTTTTAAATACGAAATAACTTATCAATGTAAAGTTGTAGTACTTTTAAAAGTAAAAATATTTTATTTGAGATATATTTTTATAAAACCAATAATTATTTAAGGGATAGAAGTATATATATATTATGAGGCACTTTGAAATAAGATTATTATGGTCTTTAGTGGACAGAGATTTTCCTCATTTCTGAATGTTTCTGTAACAGTATATATTATTTCATTTATGCCCTTTGGTGGAGCGTATCTGCAACAATGTAGATTATCGCATTTCACAAACTTTATGAGTTTTTAGTGAACGTCTATACTTTAAGATAAAAGAGAGAGAAAGTCTATGTTGTGCACGTTACCATTTATTAATGAATACCTTTTATCTTATACACATTTATTTAGAGGATGACAACTGCTCTCTAACTTGGAACCACTTCTTGTGATTGGTACATTTACTGTGGAGACGTGTTAATGGAGGAGATAAATTAGCTGAGTGTACAGCACCTTAATGGGCTTTCTAAAAATATTATGGTGCTCTGGTTACTTGAAACAAGGTTTATTTTATATATTGGGATACTACTACTAGAGAGAAAGAAAATAATAAAGCACGTCTCCCAAGGGATAAAATAAAATTAGATATATTGGATTCTTACTCAAGTCAATAGGTCAGTTTACAACTTTTAGTTTACTGACTGTACGTTATCTGGCTTCTCTTGGTACTTATTTTACACAGGTACCTGAAATAGTATACATGTTAAATAACATAGGTCCTGGAACAAATAAACTCTAGGTTTACTTAGTTTATTAGTTTTTTTAATAATATTTATTGTTTTGTTGGTAAGAAGAAATTTAAGATTGATTAGTAAGGAAAGGAAACTTTAAATTTTAAATTAGGAATAGGTGACATGGTGGTCTAGAGGTAAGGTGTCGGATTTCTGGGCTGGGGTCCGGGGTACCAAACCCTTACTTCACCTCTGACAAGACATCTTGTGTATGTGGGGAATTCCAGGCCTCCACCGTGGTTCGGATTCCACGTTAAACTGTAGGTCCTCCCTTTCATCTCACAATCACCCTACCATTACACATTAGCGTAAGTGCGTACAACCCGAATGGGTAGTAAGACGCGGTGCTAATAATAATAATAATAATAATAATAATAATAATAATAATAATAAATTAGGAATAACTTGATGTTTTTTGACAAAACTCCACATAAATTTATTTCCAATTTAATATTAAAAGTTGTATTTACTTATTAATTAATATATTATGTTGGACAGAAAATAAGATTTTAAAAAGTTTTTGAAAATATGTATTTGCTTTTCTTAAATGTTCTCTCTTTATGCTGATGTAAAGATCCTATACCAAAGATAAAATAACCAAGAGGAAATAAGGTTTATATTCACCCTTCAGAGACAAAAAAGATCAATTCAAGCACATAAGGTCATCTGAATTGAAAGACTCTTCTACAATTATTAAAGTAATAAATACATTGCTTGGACATCCTCCAAAAAGATTTTTACAGGTAGAAGGTACATATGAAAATAAAATCTATTTATCCTTTATATCAATCAATAAGAATTATTTTGTAACCATGAGTATGTATTGTATTAGGGTAGATATACAACTATTACGAAAGTTTAATGATAGACAGGGAGGGAAAAGGGCCTGCAATGCGTGGGGTGGAGGGTTTATGGTATAAGGAAACCCACGAAAGGGAAATTAAAATTATTATAAATTTGGTGTAAATAATTGTAATCAAATAACTTATGTACTGATTATTGAAAATTTAGATAGTTGAATATGTTTATCACAACGTGCTGTAAATTATAACTAAGCTATATCAATATTTATATTATTTCATTCTGTTTTAAATAGCTCAGAATTTTGTTTATCTTCATGTAGTCAAGCTGACTGACTGACTGACTGACTGACTGACTGACTGACTGATGACGTTCACAACAGAAAAACCAGTCATTATAAGGTGTGATTACTAAATTAGTAATTATTTAGGACTAGTTATCATTTCCTATAACATGTATTAGGTGTTATATGATTTAGAAAAGGGGGCCCGAAAATAAATCTTGCGGGGTAGCCCAAGTTTAATCTGTTACGCCACTGGACATGGATTTAATGCTAGTCCCAAACATTTAGACAATGAAAATTCAATGTATAGCTCAAATTACCTATAATTCATTCACGACCTAAGTTTACTTGGATGACAGCTCAAAATGTTACTAGAAGTAATCCCTAATATATCACTACGCCAACAGCTGACATCTATCACTTTGGATGATTGTAATGAAAACAGATGGTAATATATTAATGTGATAGTTGACCACAGTAGTTTAGGCCAATATTATTTATATATTTATCCGAGGACGGAGACAAAGTTTATCTATCGTTTTATTCCACTTAAAAAAAATTCACACCACTTTCACAAAAACTTCCAACGAACATAGGTTCGAAATGGCGCCTGACGAATTTAAAACACTTGGTCGAACATGACAGTAAACAAGTTTTTTACAATGATGCAGACACGCAGTTGATGAAAATATTTTATTCAGTTATATATTTCAAAATAAAATAAGATAATCATAAAATCATTTATTGAATGTAAAAGAAATGACAACAATTTTCTCTTTTCCAAGTAAATACGATGCCTGTATTAAAAGGTATTGATGTGTGCACTATATTACACAAAATCAATATTGTTTCAAAACGAAAAATAAGTACTTTTAATTATGTTTAAAATATTGTTTCGAGTTGGATAAAAAGAAATTATTTTAAAAAATGAAATAGTATGAGAAAACTTAAGTTTGCGTTATTTTAAATGTAATATATAACAGGTAATTAAAGATCTTTACATTTATAACAAAACTGTGATCTTAAATACAAGTGATGGCAACCCAAAACCTAAACATATGATTTTCGAACTGTCATCCAGGTAAAAACCTATCGTGAACGGACTTTATATGACCATCTTGGTATTTGTTCCACACTGGTAAATAAAGGGTAGGGCATCTTTACTACACATCCAAAATCGTTTATAGTATTTTATTTGGTGTACTTCAACCAAAATATCATATGTGAAAACAATGAACATCATTGTGTAAATATATAAAAATAAACACCCGGATAAATATTTGAAATCTGATCATCCGACTTTACGCATTAGGTTATATAAATTCAATGGACTTAAAAGAAACATTTCAATTGGGAATTTAAACTAATAAAATAATCAAAAGCTTAGTTTTAGACTAGCCACAGGTTTATTAAATTAAAATAAATCAATCAGTAAAATAAAACATGAAAAGATAGACCTAGCCTTCTCCCTCTTTCTCATATTCGCATCCTTCCATCATGAAAATATGGTCCAACTGTATTATTTATTACACGATTTCAATAAATATAAATATTCTTCGCCCGTGGTTAGCCATTCTTCTTCAAGAAAGATTGTACATCGTCTTCGTCAAGATTACTATAATTTTATCCAGTTAAAATAAGATTAAAAACTTAATGTCCAAACAACACGTGCCTGTTGTTTCCCACGAGTCAGTGCGGTGTAAAGTTAGGACAAAATGTATACAAATATTTGTTGAGAATAAATCCTAAGAGAAGACATATTAAATATTCAAATGGAAAAAAACAACAAGCTGAAAGCAATTATAGTTGGTACGTGCGATTATAGTTCCATCTAAATATCATAGTATTTAAATTGAAAAGTGACACTTATATATAAGGATCAAATCTGAGATATTTGTCTTAGTATGCCATTCCACTGACCAATGAGCTACCCGAGAGTCTTCACTCATATTTTAAAGGCAGAATCTGTGAAGGACGTGTGGTGAATAAAAGGTTGCTGATAGCTCGTATGTAGCTGACGATTTCCGCACGTCCATCACAGATTCTGCCTTAAAATATGAGTGAAGAATGACCTTGGGTACAGGAAGGCTCCTGGATAGCTCATTGTTACTAACATTGGCGTACTAAGCCAAAGGTTCTCAGTTCAATTCCCAAGTACAGGTGTAATTTTCAATTTAAAAAAATAGAGTTAATTTATTATCAAACGTCCATGTCAGTATTCAAGTTAATTTTATTTCAAGTTTTGTATAGCATCTGAATAGTAGGAGGATGAAACGCTGTCACACTACTTCTCCTTTGGTGGCAATTGATAATGGAGGCAGTGACGTCATTTGAGGTATATTCGGGTTGCAGTACATAGTATTGACCCTAGATCTAATGTACTGTCTAGAACAGTTACTCCCATTCATAGTTCTACTGAACACTGGGGTTCCTCAAGCCCTTGTTCGGGGCTCATTGAAAATTTGCTAGTTTGCCCATATTTTTTGGACAGTGCGGAAATATGTTAAGATTTGTTATCCGGAGAAGAAGGAGAGAAGAGTGTAGGTAAAAATGTTAAAAGTGATATTAGTAAGAATATTCTTAAGCCAAATTCAAGTACCGAAGGACATTATACTCTTGAAATAATTTTATTCAACAGTATGAATTAATTATTATTTACCAACCTTATTGGGTTACACGTATATTTTGTAATGGATTCATGTCGAACCTAATACAGGTTCACCAGATAGCAGGGACTCCCATAGATTTTACCAAATATGGTTATTATTATTATTATTATTAGCACCGCGTCTTACTACCCGTTCGGGTTATACGCACTTACGCTAATGTGTAATGGTAGGGTGATTGTGAAATGAAATGAAGGACCTACAGTTTAATGTGGAATCCGAACCACGGTGGCAGCCTGGCATTCCCCACATTCACCAGATATCTTGTCAGAGGTGAAGGAAGGATTTGGAAATCAGATAAATCTGTGCCGGGACCGAGGATTGAACCCCGGCCGCCAGCATAGAAGTCTGACACCTTACCCCTAGACCACCAGGTCACCCACCAAATATTGTTAATGTTCATTCAAACAAAAAAAAAAGGTTGGGACTCACTGGTCTAGAAGTAATACGTCAATCAATGCAACTTTTACAGTATTTTATTGCTATACTTTTATATCCAAGGTTGTTTATTATAAGATACTAGAACATAGTTTTCAGTTACCATTTCGGTTTAGCTCAAAGACTTAAACTTTGTGTTCTCTTCCATGTTGCGTCCAAGCCAACATGTGAAAGATAATCTTTTACGACACACGAGCAAAGAAGTATCATAAAGAGGGTGTCTTCGGGGCTATTAAGAGACTTGGGCTGAGTCCATCCACAAGAAGAAGAAGAAGTTATATAAAGATTATTATTATTTAAGACGAATGGAAAAAACTCGCATTCTTTTGTTCTAACTTTAAGCGCAACCAAAGATTTTTTATTGGCAAATAAAATGTGTCTATTTTTTATTTATCTTTTTATTTTAAATATTATTCTATTAAAACCACTTTCCTATAGTAATAAACATTGTTTGTTTTATCATATATATTCTGAATGCATTTTAGCATAGGATCCTCTTCTTTATTTTGTTGATCAATTTTATAATATAAAAAGTTAGATCGGGAGTTTGAAACTTAATCCAAGACTTAATATATATTATAGACAATCTTTTTTTCTATCCAAATCAACGTTTTATAAAATTATTAACGTAGTAGTTATTAACGTATATTTCAAATATTACATGGGCTTGACTCATATGGTATCGACACTATCGAGTTCTTTCAGCTTCCTTAAATTATAGCAGCCATAGAAATATCATCCAGAATAACAAATCCAGATCTAAAGGTTTCATTAAATACGCATTTCTAAGAAAAAAAATTGGTCAAATTAAAGCATTATAAAAAGTATATGTAAATCAATCTTTAATAATCAAAATTATTATATAATTACAGATATCTTAGACTAATTAAATTTGCCCGTCACTCAACCATAATCAACAAGATAGTTTAGAAAAATACTTTTAGTTATAAAATAATATATTTTGCCAATCAAATTTTTTACATCACTTTTTCCCAAAATTAATATTCAAAGAAAGGATATTACTACTAAACAATATTTTTCAAAAATATCTGTGGCCCAACTTTTCATTATTTTTTTATATAAATTAATCTTTTTAAATTGTCTTGTTAAGAAAAAGTACCAAACATAATTGATTGCCTATTTATAATTGAGTATAAATAAAATTTGGAATCTAGTAAGTGTAACATACTCTAAGTCTCGTGGAGGAACCAAGTTTATAAAACAACAATTTGTTGGAAGGTTAATTAATATATACATATTTGAATTTTTGTGGAGTTTTTTTTTTTTTTTACTATTTACTTTTGTTTGTTTGTTGCCAGTAGACTCAAAAAGCACTAGCTTGATTAGTGAGTGAAAAGGTGTAAAAAAAAAAAAGAGTGTAAGCAGTAAGCATACGTCGTGGCTACTTGCGCGCGTACAGGAGATGGCACTTGAGATTCAAGCAGGAGAGAGGGTGAATTCATGTCTCTCCGAGAATCTTCGTACTCTTATACAACACAGCTCACGTCTCAGTTTCATTCTTTGATATTATTCAAAGTATTCGGATGTGTGCGTTGGCATTGAGAATAATATTATTGCCTTATTATTTGGTACCAAGCACAAGTACAATTTTGGTTTGGTGTAGTTGAGTGCTCACTATAGTGATTCTTTCAATTTACTTTATTTTTGTTTCTTGGGTTCTTAGGATAAAATTTGGACAGACCTGAGAGAGATAGTATGTATTGAAGTAGACTGGATAGGATTAGCTCAAAATAGGGATAGGTGGCGTACTTTTGTGAGAGTGGTATGGTATTGAACTTTCAAGTTCCTAATACCACAGAGCTAGTGAATAAGTAGGATCCTTAGGTAATAAATTTAAACTATTTATTTTGGTGTCCATTGTAACAATGCTTCCATGTAAGAAAGCCACTCTTGATGAAAGGTCTGCATAAATTGTAATTATTTATTTTGGTGTTCATTGTAGCAATGCCTTAAAATTAGAGATCCACCGTTAGCTTGCTTGAATTTGCACCCTAAATTTAGATATTTTTTCATTTATTCCATGGTTTTGTGTAAATTGAGTTTATTCAGTTGTGTTTCTTAAGATGGGATGGAAGGGGACACGAGAAAAACCCAGTGTTTTTGCAATTTTCATGGCAAAACATTTTGTTGGCCAAAATAAATCAAATATTGCTCCAAATCAAACATAGAATTTAATTTTCTTCACACGGGGATTTCCTAATTTTTTGAATACCTGTTAAGGGTGTTCTGGAATTTAATGACATATTTTTTTTTCATTTAAAAAGTTTGTCAAATAATGCCACCATGCTCATTATATATATTTACAAACTATTGACATCATAATATGAAGAAAATTAAACTCTATGTTTGTACTGAAGTATTATTTTGTTTATTTTGGCCAAAAGAAAAAGTGTTGCCATAAAAACTGAAAAAATACTGGCCTTTTCTCGCGTACACTTCCATCCTACCTTAAATAGATGTATTTTGATGTTCATTGCAACAATACCTCCACGTAAGAGAACCACTGTTAGCCTGCTTTCATTTGCGCCTTAAATGTAGGTATAATTTCAGTTATTTTATGTGTTTGCTTGTAAATTAGGTTGAGTTTTTTTTTTTGTTACCTAGATTGTAAATTTAAATTATTTATTCTGGTAGTTATTGTATCAATTCCTCTACGGGAAAGAGCCAATCTTGATACGAGAACTGCAAAAATGTTAACAATTTATTTTGGTCCCTTAGTACAGGTGGTCATTAACATGGGGCATCGTCGACAGATAAAACATTTCCCTCGTCGCATGTGTGTCTGATATGGTGTGATTTGCTGGGAATAAAAGCTAACTTTGCCGACTTTAATACGAACGAAGCCGCAGGCAAAAGCTAATATTAAATTTATTACGGCCCTGTTTTTTGCCGTAGTAGATATTTTATCTATTAATAAGAAGAAATTTAAACATGAATTAAGCATATTATTTTGATCATCAAGTTATATATGTTAAAACAAATTAAGATAAAATATTTGGGAATTTTATTTGCGGAACGCAACTATTATTATTAGAATGAATTTGTCAGTTATGTTCTAATAAATCATATATTTTTTTGATTTATCATCCAAAATTGTTTACGTTATTTTAATGCTTTAACTACACAAATAGATGACTTGCAAACTAAGGGACTATAGTATTTACTATAGGCCTACGCTCAAACATAACTTCAAGACTTAATTTTCTAGGTAATAATATCAGCACAAACACAAATAACGCCATTTTTAACTAATGCTTAGGATATATTTATGGTTTCCTTTACTACTCATCAAGGCAAAAAAAAAAAGCTTGTTTATATTTTTCGCCATCTAAATAAATGTTTGATTGAAACAGCCATAGGCCTAGTAGAATAAATTCTGTAAACTTTAACCTTTCCTCTCTCTAACAAAATGGTGCCTAGACTCATGTTCATCCAAAACGCTCTTTAGGAACAAAACCATTTTTATTTTGTGGTTTTGGCCGCTACAAGAGTCTGACCATAGCACTAGTTCGGTATTTGGGTTTCCGATGTTTTTTTTAATGTATTTTCTTAAACTGAGTCCTACTTCTTGTGCTTTTCTTTCTGCATCCCCTTCAACCCACACATAGTAAAAACATTTTATTTTGATCCACTGTGAATATCATAGTTATAGAACCATAACTGCCGTTTGTAAAACACTATATTAGTTGGTATTCGAGGCCATGCTAGGGTTTTTCCTAGAGCAAAGGTGATACATTCCAAAGTGTTGTTCGACTCTATCGCTTTTTTCATATCATCTGACATTTTTGAGCTGCTTTAGCCAGGTCAATGTGAGATTTTGTTGGTTTTCAAGTTGTTGTTTTTTTGTTCTTGGGAAGAAGAAGACTATTTGTGAGTGTAGATAATCACAAAGATTACTAGTATCCTTCTTTAACATCTTCCACTTTAAATTAAACTTTGTAAGAAATATCCTTTGGTATGTACGAAAGGAGACAGGACTTCTGTATTCACTTGAGTGCATGTTATACATTATGGATAAAGTAGTATCAGACGGTAGAAATTCCAGTTTTGTTTGCGAACAAGAGTAGTGAGAAACATACCGAGGTTACTTGTTTATGTGATCAACGACTTCTCTAGTTGTACACTCCTTCAATTTATTGTAACCACCAGCTTTACCTCGGTTGTTCTTGAATAAGCAATTTGATTTAATCTTATTTAGTGCTATGTCTACTACACAGTTAGATATCCTTAAAGTTTGCAGGAAGAATGTCTTACAAACAATGACTCCACAAATATGATATGTCCTGGTATTGAACCTTTTTTCTGGTACCTTTGATCGTCTTCTTGTAATACTATGTTGTGAAATCATCACACCCAATATTAACGCCCTTAACTCATAGCTTCCAATACTCCAAAGCTTTGAAAACTCGTTTTTTTTTCTTCGATGCTTAATTGTTCACTACATTTGCTATTACAGTGCTAGTCCCTGAATTCCTTTGGATTTACTTCTTTACCTTTGGTATTAATGTAGCTGTTATTCGTATTTCTCTTTTTCTTTTTTACTTCCCTAGTCTGAGTGGTATGTTTTATTTTTCGACCTTTTTTTTTGCCTATCGTCACTTTGCATTGTTCCAACGCTTTCACTCGTAGTTTTCAAATCTTTAGTATTTTCCCCCTGAAGGATTGATAAGCCACAACTAAATCATTAACGGTACTTTCTCCATCACAGACAATTAAATAATTAGTCTCGATCAATTTGCTTTTACCCCCGTTTTTGCCATTATTCTCAATCATATTACTCGTATTTTCAATTAAACTGTTTTTCTGTAAGTCTAGTCCCTCAAACTCAATAATTATGTCTTCGTTCTTGTTCTGCACATTAGATATTCGAACATCGCAATCACTATGATCTGGAGTTGATTCACTAAACATAGTCAAATAATTTTCAAAGTTGTTTTTTTTTCAACACTGCAAATTGTAGTTACATTATTCTCAATAATAATTCCATCGAGAGTTTTTTCATTTTCAGTGTAGTTTAGCTGATCATCACCAAGGTAGGTGTTATAATGAGAACCTGAATTTCCATTAACTAGCTGAACCGCAGCAGTAATTGGTGCAGGAAGCAAAGGAGATAGTAAAGTACAGTCCTACAAAAATAATAATTTTATACATGAACACTACTTTGCTATCTGCTGGAATAATACAACAAATATAACCACACCCACAAAATAAATAATGTTAAAAACCACTAGCATTCTCCCTTTCATATCCTCTTTCTGTCTCTCACTTGGTGACCTGGTGGTCTAGGGGTAAGGTGTCGGGCTTCTGTGCTGGGCGTCCGGGGTTCAATCCTTGGCCTCAGAACATATTTATCTGATTACCAAACCCTTCCTTCACCTCTGACAAGATATCTTGTGAATGTGGGGAATGCCAGGCCTCCACCGTGGTTCGGATTCCACGTTAAACTGTAGGTCCTCCATTTCATCTCACAATCATCCTACCACTACACATTAGCGTAAGTGCGTATAACCCGAACGGGTAGTAATACGTGGTGCTAATATTAATTAATTGTCTCTCACTTTCTTTCTCACACTCTTTCTTTCACACACACACACACACACACATACATTCTCTATTCTCTTACACGCATTATTTTTCTTCTCCCGATATTTTTTTCTCTAACACGTACACATACTCTCACTATCACTCGCTCAGACTTACTCGATCTCTCTCACTTGTTCATTCTCAATCTCTTACACTCACTTTCTCACACTTACGCTCACTTTCATCAACATACACTTACACAAACACTTACTCTTTCATTTTCACCATCACATATTATCACTCTCTCTATCTTATATCTTAATACATATTATTTGATTAGTCCTTTTCCAGTAATATAATTACGAGGAATTGACTGAACCAAAGGAACACTCATCTTAAAGAGTTGAGAATCAGAATTCCGGTAAAAATAGTGGCCTAAAACTAAAACACAATTTTCCAAACAAATGTTCAATTTTTTCTCTTTTGTGTGGGCAGTGGTTCATCTGTACATTCATTATTTGTTTTCAACCCCATAGAAACCATGATTTGTGTATAGCTCTATATTGGTAAATAAAATGTTATAGATATATATTGGTAGATAAAATGTTTGTCTTTGTTTAAAAATACTATCAGCTCAATCGTTACTCGAGTGGTTTGGTGCAACGATTAGATCTGGGAGAGGGGTAATTTTAAAGGTCTCATCTAAGTAAAGTTAATAGCCTTTGACGAGTAAACTTTTAATTAAAAAGTGAGTGAGGTCTTATTATATAGATACTTTCCAAATAAAAAGTTTAAAATACATTTTATTGCAAAAATCTGCAACCATTGCTGAAATGACCCACTAGTTTGGT
The DNA here is from genome assembly GCA_039000515.1 of Timema cristinae. NCBI lineage: Eukaryota > Metazoa > Arthropoda > Insecta > Phasmatodea > Timematidae > Timema > Timema cristinae. The sequence goes on along the minus strand of JBCFYV010004280.1, from coordinate 6,159 downwards.
ATAAACGTTAAGATCATTTAACATGGCTTTCTGAAAAAATGGAGGTCAAGGTTCGAAACCAGTGGGATGTATTGAATGTTGGTATATATATAAATAGTTTCCAGCTTGGGTCACTTTTTTATTTAAGCCATATATTTTCCACTACCAGCTTACGAGGCCTGTCGTAGATTCATATGTTTATAATATATACTTAAGACTATGACAGGCACAATATCCAGTCACCTTCTGTTAATTTATCACTGTGAAATGGTAAACCCACAGTTCACCGATGCTAAATTCTTAGGCCATGTTTAGAATCTAACCCGGGACTCTTAGTTAAGTAGAGAGACACGCTACCGACTGAGCTAAGCTGTCAGATCACTACTACATGATCGTAAATAATATGTATAGGTATAACCCGAACGTTTAGTGGGGCGGTTCTCTCGCTCTTTGAACGACGCGACGCCTGTCCCGCCGATTGCCACCCCTGTGACGCAGAAGTCTAGCTGACCTCTGACATAATTGGCACCCCTTTGAAAGATTTTATTTGCTATTTGTCGTAAAGATTGGTTTTATAATACTGCTACTTTTTTTTAATTTGTCCTTAATCATAAACCATATTTCTTGTATTTTGTTATGTGTCATCAAATATTTTATCCATCGTATTATAGCAAAAATGTAAGACACAAGTCGTAAAGGTTATACATCAGTCTTATGTGTGCTCCAATATTGTATAACAATCTTCTTCAGAGAACTTAAACTTAGAGGTTATAAACATTTTACTGTTATGCGTTTTCCTGGGAGCAATTTATCCAGTGGGTCTTGGTATATGCTGCTTACTATCTCCATACGAAAATCACCTTTAAGTAGAGTTTTCTTTAGCACCGCGTCTTACTAACCATTCGGTTATATGTTTAGGTACTAATTACGCTAATGATTTTTAGTGATTAGATAGGGTTTATTTATAGAAAGTGTACCCACATTTGCAAGTAGATAGAGTGGAAAGCCATTTTTGGAAAAAAAACTCAATACATCTGACTGAGATTCGAACTCAATCTTCCCATCATCAGCAGTCTAGTCTACTGTGAGAGTAGCGCGTTAGACCATGCGGGCATCGAAGCGGGTGGCTAAATTCTTAAACATTGCATTCATATACAATTCCCATGAGATGGCCGTGACGTCATTTCATGTAAAAGCGCTTTGTTGGCCCAGTTTACTGTGGATTTGTTGCACCGTCTTGATAAAGTAAGTATGTTGTTGCAAAAACCTCACAAGAGGCATTGACTATGTATTTTGATAACCCTTTGAAACACATTTGATACAACCAGTACAACCCTCCATTTTTTTTTTAAGTGCAGTCATAAATGTCACACACAATATAGGCCTAATGACGATCACCGACTTGGAAGTGTATTGGATCATTATGATATCCCTAGTGTACTCTCACGCCGGTATGTATATGGTAGGACTGACACCCAATGATGACCCGGATGAATCACAGATTCACCACTGCCCCCACAACGGAGGTGGATTGCTCAGTCACCCATCATCTGCCCACCAACTTACCACATGAACCCGTTGGGAGAATGTGCACTCGAACCTAGGTATCCTTTAAAAGAAACAAACGGACGTGCCTTAAGTTGGAGTAGTGGTGGCTACATAGAAGTCTTAGTAACGTATTGATGCATCTGACTTACGCCGCCATTTCAAGAGAGTCAAGAAGAAGTACCACCGGCTTTGGTGGCCGCATGGTCCTAGGCGCTACTCTTGCATTTGACTATACTTCTGATGATGGGGAGATAGAGGTTTGAATCTTGGGTCGGTGTAATGAGGGTGGTTTTTCAAAATAGTTTTCCACCCTACTTCAACGCAAATGCGGGTACACTACCTGATGCTAAAAAAAAGAGGTTGTACCAAGGGGACAAAGAGGAGGAGGCTATGTAGTGCAATTTGGACACGTCTTAACCTACCATCATTATAAAAACAAGAATCGAGCAGTTCTACGAGTTAATTTACTGAAGGATATTTAATACAACATGAACACACCCTAACATTCCACCATTATACTGAACAAGGAGCGAGCAACCTTTTGTGTTGACATAGGGAAGGTAGTTCCTATGTAATAAACCATAAATTGGCTTCAACCTGGTGCCAATATAAGTAGGTTGATGTTCTAGTAGCGGCAATACATTCTTGATTTTATTATTGTTTCATAGAAGTAAAAAGGCACAACTATAATAATATGTATTGCATACTTGGTCATATAAGACTGAAAAATTGCACATTTTATTAAACTATAAAATTTAATTTCCTTGCTTTGATCAGCAAAGTAATTTATTTCTCACAGTAGTATTGTAAATGGGCGTTCTAAGCTTGATGTAAAATTATTATTTTTTAAACATAAATGTTTCGCTCAACTTAGCCCATAACTGAAACAGCTTTTTACTACAATACTTAAGGAACATCTAGGACCCATTCTTCTATTATTTTATTATACATTCAAGCTTTTTATTGGTCCTTTTTTTTACTATATTACTGTATGTATCTTTTATAGAAACGACTTTTATAATGGAAAAATTAGAAAAAATACATGCTATTTGGTTAATCTTATACTAGAAATAAAATCATTTATTCAAATTGTGTAAACTTTTTTCAAGATTTTTTTTTTAAATTTAAGGAATTTTTTTTTGTGAAAATGTTTTATTTTGAAGAGCACACAAATGTCTGAATTGTTCATAGTTTAGTAAAAAAACTATTGAAAATTTTGATGATTTGAAAGAAAATATAAAAGTAGTAAAAAAAAATTTTAAACTTTTAATTTGTAATTAATTTAATTAATAGCAAGAAGTATTTTGAATTATTAATTTATATCAAGAAGTCGTTTTAAAATATTTACACGAGGAGACATGATCAAAAATTAGTCTTGAATAAATTGTATATTATAGGGATTGTTGATGGGTTATCCATAAGCCATGTAACACTTTTTTCTTAACTGTTTCTTAACTGTAACACCAAGTAGACATTTAGACAAACCCCTCCACTCTACATACCGTGGTACATAACTTTTCACATAAAATTATGACTGAATGTCATTATTTCATAGGGAAACTTTGTGACACTAAAAGAGGGACTTATTTTTAATGCTACTCAGAATTAATTTTTAAATCCTGGATAAAATTAATTCAAAGAATTGTATAACCAAACATTATTATTTATATTTATGGTTTAACTGCACGTACAGAGTATTATTTAAAAATCTAAGGACCTTTATGACCTGCTTGCAGTGGCCGCATGGTATAGGGCGTCATTCTCACAGTAGACTAGACGGCCGTTGACAGGGAGATTGAGGCTGGAACCTCGGTCGGTTGTATTATTATTATTATTATTATTATTAGCACCTCGTCTTACTACCCGTTCGGGTTATACGCACTTACGCTAATGTGTAATGGTAGGGTGATTGTGAGATGAAATGAAGGACCTACAGTTTAACGTGGAATCCGAACCACGGTGGAGACCTGGCATTCCACACATTCCGGTCGGTTGTACTGAGGGTGATTTCCCAAAATGGGTTTCCACTCTTCCTATACGCAAACGTGGGTACATTATATTTAAATTCAACCTACTCATATCTAATACATTGCGTAATTAGTACATTTGCGTATAGCCTGAACAGGTAGTAAGACGTGGTGCTAAAAAAAACTTTAAAAAAACTTTTTCTGCGTAGCTTAACACTGTGATGTACCCACCCTTCCCCATGTAACGCCATTTATACATTAGACAGAGTACCCAGCGACCTGGAAAACAGAAAAGTCCGGGAAATTACTTGGTCAGAGAAAAGTCATGGAAAAGTCAGGTAATTTGATCAAATTTCTGGAATGTTCACACATTCATGAAGATAATAAAAAACTTTCATTTACAATAGTCAAAATAACATTTTTCTTCCAGTTAATAGTCACCACGAATCTTTTTAAACACAGTTGAGCATACTAATCTGAATTTCAAAGTCAACACGTGATTTTTGTTTTATCTTTTCATCCCTCTCTCAACGTGTTTTTAGCCAAAGTTGAGCCGTGGCTATGCGCATGTGCGATAATTCGATTACGCTATTGAAAGAAGAAACTAAAAATAACGTGTCCCACAACAATTTTAAACTTTACTGGTCTACTCAATACGATATAATATGGAATTCTAACTTAGATCGCACAGACAATTGCCCATTTTTTAGAGTGAAATTCTTTAACTCCATCATAGAGTGACACAATTTCAGATGATGTATTTGTCTAGAAATAGTATTACATTAAGTTGCAATCTTAATAAAATTATTTTTTTTAATATATAAACTACCCGCCTCGGTTGCGTAGTTAGCTAACGTGCTAGTCGTGTTGAGCCAGACTGCTGAGGACGGGGAGATCGAGGTTTGAATCTCAGTGGGATGGACCGGGTGGTTTTTCCTAAATGGGTTTCCACTCTCCCTCCACGCAAATGCGCGTTCACTTCTTCTAATTTAAACCTTCTCAATTCCTAATCTATTAGCGGGATTAGTACTTAAGCGTATAACCCGAACGGGTAGTAAGACGCGGTGCTAAATAAATATAATATAGTGACTGTAAAAGTTGGAAATTGGCTCTGGAAAACCTGAAAAAGTCAGGGAATTTTAAAATATATTTCGGCTGAACACTCTGTTAGAGTTCCCCTTTTCCCCTCTCTAAACAGTTTTTACGTGGTTTATGGATGGCTCCTTGGTTGTAAAAATATCAACCCTCACAAGTTGAGGTTTACTAAATGCCTTAATCTAATGTCAACTGAGGGTTATTAAAGTAGATAAGAAGATGGCATAGTTATGTGTACATTAACAAGATGCTGATCATGTAATCGTTTAATCAGCTCCTTACAGCCGCAGTATTCCAGTTACAGGACGAACGTTGGGGAGTTGTAATAAATATATTGAATACTGCTATGGCACGGGCGAGGGAGTGAGGAGGGTAGGTTAGGGAATAGGGATGGGGTAAGAATTTAAGGGGTAAGCACGACACACGATCTCTGCTATCGTATTAAATATCTAAAATGTCGATGATGAGAAAAATATAGCAGTATGTCTCGAGCCTACGTTATAAAAACGATTAAGGCCTAGAAAGTTGAAAAAATTGGTATTAAATACTTAATAAAGAAACAGATATGGTATTATTTTTAAATTTAATCAAATCAATATGATCAACAATTAGGATTTAGGCCCCTTCCTCCTTAAATGTTTAACTTAATAGCCTCTCTCTTGCACTTACCTCGGACCAGAGAGAATAGAAATCAACAAACGAGAAAGTAGATTATAAGTAGTTTATTCCATGTTGTAGTTCCCACCTCAGATCCAGATGAATGCTGATACATTTTTTTTAATTCACCCTTCTAGTTCAGTTATCTTTATAAATAGAAATTTAAAGTGATTAAATATATTCACTCTTACTTGACCTTGACACTATAAAATGTAGGTTGCTTATAGTCAGTTTCCTATAGAGACAAAGGTCCTGGCTCAATTCCCGGCATGGCCAAAAAATCATCCTTGTGAAATTGGGTCTTCTCCTTTCTGAGTGATGAATTAACTGCTGTGGGTATGGGTGCTGTGTCCGTTATATATATTAACTTAGTTTTAAGTCATGTGCTGATATAACCAATCAGTTCAGGTAAGGCACGTTATGTACCTAATTTTTTTTTAATATGCATTTCTGACACTAAAGCCTTAGACTAGATTTTAAACAAAGTGTAGTGACATATTGATGGATGGCTGCTCACAACACTTTTCACTAATATGACATCATCGACTAACTTGGGGTGTCGGGAACTTCATGTTGTATATTCAAATGGAAGTCAACACTTTTCTCTTAAAGTAGTCAAATGGGTATCGTTACATGTTTTCTAAAGAAGTCAAATGGACTTCAAAAACTTCTATACTTTTTTTAGCACCACGTCTTCCTACCCGCTCGGGCTATACGCTCATTACTATTCATACCAATGGTTTTAGGATATGGAATGTTATATTTAGAGGAAGTGTACCCGCATTAGTGTGGGAAATAATTTTGGAAATGCCACTCTCGGGACACCCGACAGAGATTCGAACCTCGATCTCCCCATCTTGTCTCCTGCGAGAGTAGCGAGCTAGAGCATGCGGCCACCGAAGCGATTGAGTCA
>JBCFYV010004279.1:0-22330 GCA_039000515.1 Timema cristinae | reverse complement strand
GGCAGTCCAGTTGATTGGTGCTAAGGTGAGATACAGTCCAGTTGATTGGTGCTAAGGTCAGAGACAGTCCAGTTGATTGGTGCTAAGGTGAGAGGCAGTCCATTTGATTGGTGCTAAGGTCAGAGGCAGTCCAGTTGATTGGTGCTAAGGTGAGAGGCAGTCCAGTTGATTGGTGCTAAGGTGAGGAGACAGTGATGACATCACCAACATACTGTGTCCAGTATTTACTACCGTACCATCACATCCTACAGCCTCTATGTCCTCAGTGACGTCAATTTTACCTTCTAAGAATGTCATCAAGTTGGCGGAAATGAAACTATATTCCGTTCACGATAGATTTTTACCTGGATGACAGTTCGAAAATCATATGTTTAGGTTTTAGGTTTACAACACTTGTAAAATATCACTGTTTTGTTATATATGTTAAGATCTTTAATTATCTGTTATATATTACATTTAAAATAACGTAAACTTAAGTTTTCCCATACTATTTAATTTATTTAAATAATTTCTTTTCATCCAACTCGACACAATATTTTAAACATAATTAAAAGTACTTATTTTTCGATTTGGAACGTTACTGATTTTGTGTAATATAGTGCACACATCAATACCTTTTAATACAGGCATTGTATTTACTTGGAAAAGATAAAATTGTTGTCATTTTTTTACATACAATAAATGATTATATGATTATTTTGAAATATTTAACTGAATAAAATATTTTCATAAACTGTGTGCCTGCATCATTGTAAAAAACTTGTTTACCGTTATGTTCAATCATATGGTTTAGGCGGTAACCTGGTGGTCTAGGGGTAAGGTGTCAGACTTCTGTGCTGGCGGCCGGGGCTCAATCCTCGGTCCCGGCACAGATTTATCTGATTTCCAAACCCTTCCTTCACCTCTGACAAGACATCTTGTGAATGTGTGGAATGCCAGGCCGCCACCGTGGTTCGGATTCCACGTTAAACTGAAGGTCCTTCATTTTATCTCACAATCACCCTACCATTACACATTAGCGTAAGTGCGTATAACCCGAACGGGTAGTAAGACGCGGTGCTAATAATAATATAATAATAATAATAATAATAATAATAATAATAATAATAATATAGTTTAGATTCATCAGTCGCCATTTTGAAGCTATGTTCGTTATAAATTTTTGTGAAAGTGGTGTTAATATATTTTTAAGGGGAATAAAACTATAAATAAACTTTGTGTCCGACCTCAAATAAATATATAAATAATATTGTCCTAAATTACTGTGGTTAGCTATCACATTAATATATTACCATCTGTTTTCATTACAGTCATCCAAAGTGATAGATGTCAGCTGTTGGTGTAGTGATATATTAGGGATTACTTCTAGTAACATTTCGAGCTGTCATCCAGGTAAACTTAGCTCGTGAATGACTTATAGCTGAACCTTAAGATGAAGCAACGTGACCCTGCTTCCTTAACAACGGTGATGTGCTTATCACTGACTACCCTCCAATTATATTTATTTTCTTCCTTAACAACGGTGAAGTTCTTATCACTGACTACCCTCCAGTTATATTTATTTTATTTCTTAACAACGGTGATGTGCTTATCACTGACTACCCTACAATTATATTTATTTTCTTCCTTGATTTGCACAAGGGTTTTATCCTTAAGGCCATCAACATAAACTGAGAGTATAGGATTATGACTTAAGACAGGTTTTCCCTTCATTTCTCTCTTAATCCGCGACCTTTCTCTACTTATTTTATTCTTGTTTATCACAAATATGGAATTATTATGGGATATAAGGCCAGCATCCTGAAGAGATAGCAGCACTGATCTAACTGTACCTCACTAGAGGGGTGTCATCAACACAGTTAAGTGAAAAGAGGGTGAAACGCTAAATAAAGCAGTCATATTATGTTTAGAGATAGAGAGTGCATTGTTAACCATTTGAAAAATTTAGTGAGTTCTACAGAGGAACCTGTTGATACAGTTTTCGGCCATTTAGGCCCTTTCCCCCTCTTTTTTATATGCTGATATGTCCATTCTAATATTAGTTTATCAATAGAAGTATACCTTAAAAGCCTAATAAATCTTAAATAGGCTTTACCTGTCCATCAACCAGCCAACATCACATGCCCGTATATTTTACAGTTTTTGACCAAAATAGCGAATCTTTGACATAGTTTCGGGGGCAGAAGATATTATCCGATCGAGTCCATATTTTGGACATTTCCTATTGTTACCACCCAACAACTTTTACTGCCCCGAATGTTCCACTTTACCAACTTTTCTCTTGATCCCATGTCGATTGTGGCGTGTAAAATAACCCTGGAAAGTATGTGTAAATACCTCTCTCGGCAAAATTAATAGGCTCTTTCTCGCTCACTCGTAGAAAATCATTGGCGTGTAACCCGTTCGGGTAGTAAGACGTGGTGCTTATTAATAAATTATCCTAATTAATATAATATTTGTTTGTGAAAGAACTCAACATTTAGCAAAGAGCCTTTAAAAAAAATTAATGTTAGTTCTAACTTTAAAAGATCTGTTTCACACATGGTATATTGAGAAAAATACAGCTTGCATGAATCTAAGTTATATATTCATCAAAAGAAGAAAGAAATCGTTAAATTGATGTCCTAATTCAGCCGCTTCCCGTGTAGGCAGTCTATAGACGAGACATAGACCTGTTATTTTCTATGACGGGACTTGCTGATGATGGTGACGGAGTTGAACTATGGTTGAGATATATAATTTACCTGTACTCTTTTGTCCTTTTCCCTCTCGTGACGGAAATTCGCGTCCACCCGTTTGTCAGGGAGTTCAAGGGTTCAAACTATCCAGGCCGAGTACACTTTGTAATGGATTCTCTATTGGGATTTTCCCCTCCTCCTTACTAGCTAATACGGGCTGATACCTTAACCCCCTTAAAGGGGTCAATACACTTTAAAAAAGAAGATTGAAATTTCCTGTTTCTCTACCATAGAATATGCGTTTCTCTAATATTTTAAATGAAGATATATATTTTTGTAAATTCTCAATGTTTTTCACTGTTTTGAGATAAATTCTTGACAAAAAAAAATTACAAAAGAAAGATATCTGAGTGTTCATCGCAAACTCACATGAATTATAAATAAAACTATTAGTTTATATTGTGTTATGATATTTTATTATTACATATTATGATGATTATTACGAAAATATTTGAAAATTCTAGTGGCTTTTTAAAATGTTCTTGACTCCTATCACACCAAATTCCCTGACTTTTTCCAGGTTTTCCCTGATTTCCAGGCGCGTATTTACAGTACTTACGATTATATTAAATAATGTATAGTGTGTTCAATGTGCTAAATGTACTTTTAAAAAGAACATTGGTAGAGTAAGGCGTCTTGTCTTAGGTTAAGTTAGTTTGTAAGTAGCTTATACACCCGCCTCTGTGGCGTAGTGAGCTAACGCGCTAGTCGTATTGAGCTCGACTGCTGAGGACGGGGAGATCTAGGTACGAATCTCGGTCGGGTGAACTGGGGGTGGTTTTTCCTAAATGGTTTTCCACTCTCCCTCCACGCAAATGCGGGTTCACTTCCTCTAATTCAACCTTCCCAATTCCTAAATCCATTAACGTAATTAGTACTTAAAGCGTATAACCCGAACGGGTAGTAAGACTCGGTGCTAAATATTATTATTAAGTAGCTTATTTATCAATAATTGTGTTTAGAAAATACACGCTAATTACCTTGATTTAAAACCTAATACAAACAGAGTATACCAGTAAACGCAATGAGGGGTTAGCCGGGTAAGTTTAGTTTGTTTGTCGGCCGCCTGAAAGCGCGCGGGTCGAGTCTGGTCCAGACAGCCGGCCTGTCCCTTGAGGGCCCAACGTACGGATTACGTGGAGGGCCTATTTATGTACCCATGGGGGTAATAAGGGGATACTTCTGTTCCTCTGAGCTTGTAGTTACGTTTCGAGGGGTAGTTTCTCTACACACGAGTCAGATACGTCACAAATATTATATATGAAATGGATGATTAGCGACTTATCATCATTTTTATTGGGCCTAAATGCCGCATCGGTTGGGTAGGAGGACTAAATGTCAAGTTGATCTGTTGACAGAGGAGGTCGGGGTTCATATCCCTGCTGGATATCCTAGAGTATTTCCCATTATTCTCTTCATTCCCGGAGGGGTTGTGAGATGCTGACAAAAATAAAATGATGCCTTGTATTTTATTACAAATGGACATTGGGCGCACTATTTAAGAAATGCAAACATTTTTGCAATCAACAATAATAACATTTTACTATTTTATTAGTGTTATTTTATAGGTATTTATAATATCTATCAAAAGTGACAGCTGCATATAACATGAATTAACGTATGAATATATGAAAGTGGATCTAGTAAATCTTTTTTAGTTGTCATATATTCCCATTAGTAAAAATAATTGGGGTAAGGGTAATTCTATAGAGGATTTTATGTTTTAATCAAAATTCATTTACGTGAATTATTATTATTATTATTATTACTATTATTATTATTATTATTATTATATATTATTATTATTATTATTATTATTATTATTATTATTATTAGCACCGCGTTTTACTACCCGTTCGGGTTATACGCACTCACGCTAATGTGTAATGGTAGGGTGATTGTGAGATGAAATGGAGGACCTACAGTTTAACGTGGGATCCGAATCACGGGGGAGGCCTGGCATTCCACACATTCACAAGATGTCTTGTCAGAGGTGAAGGAAGGGTTTGGTAGTAACATAAATCTGTGCCGGGACCGAGGATTGAACCCTGGACCCCCAGCACAGATGTCCTTACACCTAGACCACCAGGTCACCATATTTACGTGAAACTTTAAATTGTTGAAACTTTCGAGGAAAAAATATTTTAAAAAACCATTCGCTTTCTGCGTTTTCTTTCCTTCGTGGTTATCTGCATACAAACATTAATGAGGTGAGGATGGTTGCCTCCTGATTACATCCTCCCTGGGATAAAATTGATCCCCCTGGAATTAATGTGAGCTCCTGTAGATTTATTTCACTGCCTTCTTATATTCTAGAACATGATAAGATTAAAAACAAACTCCAAACAACTTCAAAGAGCATACAATTTTTAAAATAGTCCGGAGGACAGCCCTTCCGAATAACTTCTAAGTATACTTAATTTTCAAAAAAAGGTCTAGGTGAGAACCACTCTTAATAAGGGTCAACCAGCGGGCCAACTCTGACTTGGGGACGGGAGGTGGAGGTAAGCTCAAAATCCCTTCTTTTGTTTACGCCCCCCCCCCCACCTCCCAGCCTTCCTAAGGCCATACGCCAGCCCCTCGCCCCTGAGTGTACCCTTCTCTGTGTTGGGGGTTAAATGAAAAACACACAAAAAATTGATAAAAAAAACCTACCTCAATAGCCGAGATTCGAGCTGAATCCTTTCCCACCCCTGAAACCAGACTAGATGCCTTTGTCCACGTGCTGACCGATGCGGGCGGGTATTCAGAAAATATTTACAGTTTTTTTAAATTAATATTATAACGGGGTGAGGTGTAAATAAGTGTTACGCACCTTGTCAATTTACATTTTACAAATTTGATTTGAAATAAAATTAATTTTAATGTTAATAAAAGCAAAAATTTTGGGGGTTTTTCCCACGTCTTACTAACCGTTCAGGTTATTTTTGGCGGTTTTCCCCACGTCTCACTAACTGTTCAGGTTATTTTTGGGGGTTTTCCCCACGTCTTACTAACCGTTCAGGTTATTTTTGGAGGTTTTCCCCACGTCTCACTAACTGTTCAGGTTATTTTTGGGGGTTTTCCCACGTTTTACTAACCGTTTAGGTTATTTTTGGGGTTTTTCCCCATGTCTCACTAACCGTTCAGGTTATTTTTGCTTACTCATGAGTCTATCGCATTAGGAAATGGAAAGTTCAATGTCGCACTTACAAAAATACGCCTCCTATCCCTATCTTGAGCTAGTTCTATCCAGTCCACCTCATTACACCCTATCTCTATCTTGAGCTAGTTCTATCCAGTCCATCTCATTACACCTTATCCCTATCTTGAGCAAGTTCTATCCAGTCCACCTCATTACACCCTATCCCTATCTCGAGCTAGTTATATCCAGTCCACCTCATTACACCATATTCCTATCTCGAGCTAGTTATATCCAGTCCACCTCATTACACCCTATCCCAATCTTGAGCTAGTTATATTCAGTCCATCTCATTACACCCTAACTCTTTCTTGAGCTAGTTCTATCCAGTCCATCTCATTACACCTTATCCCTATCTTGAGCAAGTTCTATCCAGTCCACCTCATTACACCCTATCTCTATCTTGAGCTAGTTCTATCCAGTCCATCTCATTACACCTTATCCCTTTCTTGAGCTAGTTCTATCCAGTCCATCTCATTACACCTTATCCCTATCTTGAGCAAGTTCTATCCAGTCCACCTCATTACACCCTATCCCTATCTCGAGCTAGTTATATCCAGTCCACCTCATTACACCCTATCCCAATCTTGAGCTAGTTCTATCCAGTCCACCTCATTATACTCTATCCCTATCTTGAGCTAGATCTATCCAGTCCTCCTCATTACACCCTATCCCTATCTCGAGCTAGTTCTATCCAGTCCACCTCATTACACCATATTCCTATCTCGAGCTAGTTATATCCAGTCCACCTCATTACACCCTATCCCTATCTCGAGCTAGTTCTATCCAGTCCACCTCATTAAACCATATTCCTATCTCGAGCTAGTTATATCCAGTCCACCTTTTACACCCTATCCCTATCTCGAGCAAGTTATATCCAGTCCACCTCATTACACCCTATCCCTATCTCGAGCTAGTTATATCCAGTCCACCTCATTACACCATATTCCTATCTTGAGCTAGTTCTATCCAGTCCAGCTCATTATACCCTATCCCTATCTTGAGCTAGATCTATCCAGTCCTCCTCATTACACCCTATTCCTATCTCGAGCTAGTTCTATCCAGTCCACCTCATTAAACCCTATCCCTATCTCGAGCTAGTTCTATCCAGTCCACCTCATTACACCCTATCCCTATCTCGAGCTAGTTCTATCCAGTCCACCTCATTACACCATATTCCTATCTCGAGCTAGTTCTATCCAGTCCACCTCATTACAACCTATCTCTTTCAGGTATATTATTATGTTATCCTCCCATCTGCATCTAGGTCTTTCCACTGGTCTCTTCCCATTAGGTTTGCCAGACAATAACCTGAACATGGTTCTATATTCTTCTATACGCTTTGCATGTCCCGCTCACCATATTCTAAGAGATTTGATCGAATTGTACGAAAATATTCATCACGCTAGTGTGGTAGAGATGTGGAATATAAAGTTCATAGAAAATGTAACCACATTTGCATGTAATATTATTAATAAATAATTTAGTGAGAACTCCTCTCGGTACACCAACCCAAGATTCTAGCCCGAGATTGACATTTAAACCACCAGCGTCGGTAAAAAAAAAAAAAAAAGTATTATAGAACATCGAACACGAACATGTTCGCTACAAGTGTGGACGGTTTTCCGAACAGAACATTGTAACAGAATGTGTTCGTTGTTCTGTTGGGCGCCGATCCACCAGTTGTCGGTTTTTGCCCGTCGCATCAAAGGTTGTTCGTGTTCGGTGTTGTTCTAATCTGGACGCCTCCGCGAACATTTCCCCGAAAGGACAGCGGCGGAGTCACACGTTTGTTTGGATTTTTGTAAATAGGCCTACATATATCTTTTGGCGAGTGTATATCTTAGTGCGTGTTAAATTAAAAATAATTATTATCTCATTATTTTAGCATATTGTAGAAAAATGGAGTGGTCAAAATAAGAGCAAAAAAGAGCTGTATAGGCCAAACCAGGTAATCTGGAATCCTGAAGATTTAGATCACTATAATAAAAAAATTAATAAAAACAGTACGCGCGGAAGAGATTGGGGCCGTGCTAGACAGAGATGGGAACAAGTGTAGTAAAAAAAAATTGAAAGTTTGTTAGACTAGACTGCCGAAGACGGAGAGATCGGGGTTCGATCCCAGCCGGTTGCACTGAGTTTTTTTTCTTTTAATAAACTCTCCGCCCACGCAAATACGGGTGCACTTCCTCTAAATTAAACCTCCCCAATCTCTAACCCATTAGTGTATAACAGACCTCTTGTACGCACAATATGTAGGAGTGAGAGCGACGGGTCCCAGTCGAGTGAAGTAGGCCTATTGTGCGAGGTCAGGACGCGGTCTCCAGTCCGCCGCGGGGAGATGGACCAGCATCCGCCGTCAAATGGTGACGGCCAGCCTCCGGTCAGATAGTTCCCGAGTGTTGAGACAAACACAGGCTATAACACGCTGAAGCCCTCGGAAAAGTGTTGACACTAATATTAAGGTGGGTTGGAAGAGTACGCGAGAAAAGTCCACTGTTTTTTTGATCAAAATAAATAAAAATAATGCTTCTATACAAACATAGAGTTTAATTTTCTTCACACGATATCAACAGTTGTTGAATATATGTTATGAGCGTAGTGGCATTAGTTGATAAACTTTTAAAATGAAGAGAAAAAGTTGTCATTAAATTCTAGAATACCCTTGACAGATTTTCAAGAAATGTTGAGGTCACCATGTGAATAAAATTAAATATGTTTGTACCGGAGCAATATTTGATCTATTCCCCCCCCCCCCCTAAAATATTATGTCATAAAAACTGCCAAAAAAACAGTAGCCTTTTCTCATATCCCCTTTTCTCCCACCTTAACATTCAATAATGATAGCTACAGTAGCCCCGTGGCTTCTTTGGTGCCGAGTGACAGCTTTGAAAAGTTACCAGACCAAATTATGTATCCCTACGCCGAACCATATGATCTGCAAAAACATGTGTTTAGCAGCTGTCGCTTCTGAGAGTCAAAATTTATGTAAATACCTAAATGTTGACCGTTAGAAGTCAGCTGTGAGCTGTCAGTCAGCACCAAAGAAGCCACGGGGCTACTGTACCAGCTTCGGTGGTCACGTGGTCCAACACGCTACTCTCGCAATAAACTGGACTGGCCATGACGGGGAGATCGGGGTTCGAGCCCAGTCGGAAGCAATGAGGGTGGTTCTTCACTCTCCTTCCAAGCAAATTCGGGTACCCTTCCTATAACTAATCCTTAAAACTATTAGCGTCATTAGATCATAAGTGTATAAACCGAACGGGTAGTAGCCCCCGGTACTAAAAAAACAGTTAACTTTTACAAGTGGAAAAGTATAATTGTATCAAACAGAAACGCTCCCATGTTATAGCTGCACCTTTGGCGAATGACCTTTATCAAGGCTTTAAATAATTTGCAATCCTAATTATTACTGATGATGTTTTGTATTATGTACGCGCTTTGCTCGCTGGGGGCTCCGCCCCTAAACCCCCAATGTGTTTCCTTTGCAAGTGGATGTAAACTAATGTAATTCCAGAGCCGTTTTTCGATAGGTTTTACCGTCTAGCCACAAGAGACCTCCAAAGAAAGGTCCGCACCGACTATAAAGTTGCTCTGATATTTTAAATTTTTTTCGGGGGTTAAATTTTTTTTTTTTAACTTTTTAGAATTTTCCCGTCGGTTACAGACTATAATCTAAAAGTTTGGCAAATTTCAAGTTTCTATCTCATCTGGAAGTGGGAAAACACTTGTTGTTAGTCCACATTTCATAATGAGTGATTTAGCCAGCCATCTTTTATTACTGGCTTTAATGATAATTATAGCCAATTAAGCCTACCTAGTTTAACAAAATAATCCAACAAAAGTTTATAGTAAGATAAATTAAAAATTCAACACCTAATCATTAATATTCTTTGTTGTTCCCAATTTGCAACAAAACGAATCTCAGGAGATTTGTCAAGTTCTCCACCTATATATATTTTATATTACAATATACAACAAAGAAGTGATAACAACCTTTCACTGAGTTCTTATAAATGATTTAAATACAAGTGCTACTGAAGAAATTTCAATAACCTTACAATAATTAATTACTTTAAAAATATATAATTACAAGAGTAATAATTTATTTTCCCTTTAATGGCCAACCAGCCATTGGTCAGTATTGGTCAGTGTACCTAGCTACGAGCCTAGTGGTCCCTGATTCGATTCCCAGCTGGTAATTTGGGTATTTTCCCTGAAAGGGGAACTACCCCAACGGTCACCAGAGTTTGGTTGATTAGACTCAAGTTAGATTCTAAGAGTTTCCACTGATTTCACACCCACAATCACCATCACCATCACACTCACTATCACCATCACCTCATCTCATAGGGACATGGAAAGAGCCTCCACGGAAAGGATGTACAATTAGTACATTCGGACCTCCCTTGGGCAACGGTACATTAGTACTGGCTGATTTTTCCACGAGCCGGGCTACGAGTGATGTAACCCAGACGCGAAATATTATTATAACTTTAGGTGACCTGGTGGTCTAGGGGTAAAGTGTAAAGACTTCTCTGCTGGGAGTCTGAGGTTCAATCCTCGGTCCCGGCACAGATTTATTTGATCACCAAACCCTTCCTTCACCTCTGACAAGACGTGTATTAATCACAACTTATGAATGTGTGGAATGTCAGGCCTCCACTGTGGTTCGGATCCCACGTTAAACTGTAGGTCCTCCATTTCATCTCACAATCAATCTACCATTACACATTGGCGTAAGTCCGTATAACCCGAACGGGTAGTAAGACGCGGTGCTAATAATAATAATATTATTATAATAACTTTAATGGCCAAGAGATTTCTTATTTTTAAACATGAAAATAAAGTATTTTTCCTTAAAACTTTCGTACGTTACTTAATTTCTCCCCATTGTGTTCACAAGTTAATAATATTGTTATAGTTTTATTTACACACACAGCTAAGTATATTGGACGACTGTGTTTTGTTTGGTTCTTTTTGTTTGTCACCACATATCGCTACCCACTCAGGATATATTATTATTATTATTAGCACCGCGTCTTACTACCCGTTCGGGTTATACGCACTTACGCTAATGTATAATGGTAGGGTGATTGTGAGATGAAATGAAGGACCTACAGTTTAACGTGGAATCCGAACCACGGTGGAGGCCTGGCATTCCTCACATTCACAAGATGTCTTGTCAGAGGTGAAGGAAGGGTTTGGTAATCAGATAAATCTTTGCCGGGACCAAGGATTGAACCCCGGCCGCCAGCATAGAAGTCTGACACCTTACCCCTAGACCGCCAGGTCACCGACCTCAGGATATATGAATGTGTACTAATTACGCTTATGCATTAGAGTAACTGTACCAGCATTTGAGTGGGACGAGAGTGGAAAACCGTTTACGGAAAACAATACTCAGTAGACTCGACCGGGATTAGAAATCCGATCTCCCCCGTCATCAGAAAAAGGGTGTGTGTGTGTGTGTGTGTGTGTGTGTGTGTGTGTGTGTGTGTGTGGTGAATATTCCGGTGGCCTGCAGTCTTGGCCCGTCCTATCAGAGTGAAAGGCCTGTAATGTTGACTCAAACTGAATCATGTGTGACTGTCAACAACCCACACACACTCGCTTCGGTGGCCGCATAGTCTAAGGCGCTACTCTCGTGGTAGACTAGACTGCCGATGACGGGGAGATCAAGGTTCGAATCTCAGTCGGGTGTAATGAGGTTTTTTTTCCTCAAAATGGTCTTCCACACTCTCCACGCAAATGCGGGTACACTTCCTCTAAATATAACCTTCCTAATACCTAAAATCATAGACGCGTAACCCAAACAGGTAGCGAGAGTACCAAAGAAAATCCCCCTTGTGTGCGGGACATGAGGCGAGACCCCCGAGTTGATGTCCTTGAGCAGCTCCACTTCATCTTCACATTTACAGGTAAGATGGAAACAATTCAGTCAGTACCTCTGGCCGGGATTCACACCCCAAACAAGATGAGAATGACGTCTTTATCCGCGTGAACACATCTGTACGTGTTAGTTATAGAAATTGCAAAATTACAACCTTAAATTCGAGTTACCTGCTACGTCACTCCTCAGCTAGAGTTACCTGCTACGTCACGAAACAAGTCTCACTTTTGTGACTTCTTTTGTCTTTTATCTAAGGCACGTCACACCACAAATTAAGCTCCCACACTCCAAAATTTCAAGTGAATGTAACATGTTCGTATTCATCATTGACGTCAGCATTATAGTAGTAGTAATAATAAAACTACTTCAAGAGGATTAGTCATGATACTTAAAGCGTTTTAAACAAACCAACAAATGTCACATGTGAAGGACGAGTGAGTGTGTCAACTATCGCTATTGTCGGTCACATTCTGTCGAGAGACAAGTTCCAGTAACGCTGAGCTCTCTCTCTCTCTCTGCCGGACAAAGCTCTCTCAAGTTTGAATACACAACAACAAAGTTCCTAAAGAGTCAAAAGAAGCACAAACCTCAGTTGTCATTACTTTTTCACTTAGCACATGAATCAAATTTTTAAAAAACTGACAAAAGAGGTAGTCACATGTCTCGGTCTGCGATAATGTATCAATCGCTGTCAGGCATAGAATACGATAGTCTGCGTCTTTTTCTGGAACTA
Source organism: Timema cristinae (assembly GCA_039000515.1). Lineage (NCBI taxonomy): Eukaryota > Metazoa > Arthropoda > Insecta > Phasmatodea > Timematidae > Timema > Timema cristinae. The sequence continues at coordinate 9,782 of JBCFYV010004279.1, read as the reverse complement.
ATTCCCTCTCCTGTCTAGGTCTATACTCCCTTTCACCCTTTACGTACAACCACCCATCATTCCATTAAGAAAGAGGGGAAAGAAAACTACGAACCTTATCTCAAGGTAAAGATGAAAGCTCGCTGCTAGTTCTCAAATATCTTAACAATTTCTGTATTTGTTAGAGTAAGACTAAATCTAGAGCCCTTTTTCATCAAGACTAATCTTATGGCTCCATAAATATGATTAAAAAGTCGTTGAAAATGAGCGAATGTCACATTTTCTCACATTTCTTATTTTATTAATAAAACCTAAATTATAAGTTTACATATTGTGAAATAACGCATCGTAGAATTATTAAATATTGCGTTCGTCTGCGCGGCGATTTCTCTTTTATCCTCAGGAATGTCCCCTTTTGTGACATCATTTTTTTTTTTTTTTTTTTTTTTTCGTTTTTCAATAAAGTCATCATCGGAGAATATATGAACATACTTATGTGGGTATGTAGAAACAAATATTTTTCTTACTTTAGTAGATTTTGGTAGGAAGTGAGTTTTCTTTATGCTCAACATTGATATCAAAATTGACAGCTTCAAATCACATGACTGAACGTAGGAATACATTAAAGTAGATCTAGTAACTTTTTTAGTTGTCATATAAGGTTGTTCATATACAAATAATTTATAGTTTAGCTCAGAAATTAATTAATTGTTAAAATAAGTATGTGTAGTTCTCTTAGTAACATTTGGCCCATCTCAGTACGTTATAAGGTAAGCAACATTATTCATGACGTCATCCAGTCTACTAAAGCAGGCCCTCCGACGTGGCGGTACCAATAAATAAATTTTATTAGGGTAGAATTTTTTAGCCCTTGTTTACCAGTCATCTAGTTAGTAATTTGTTTACCAGTTAAATTAGTTTTCTCCTGTTTACCAGTAACATCATTCATCATATCCTGTTTACCTATATTAGTCATCTCCTGTTTACCAGAAACATTATTCATCTCCTGTTTACCAGTGACATCAATCATCATATCCTGTTTACCAGTGACATTATTAATATCCTGTTTACCAGTAACATCATTCATATCCTGTTTACCAGTGACATTAATCATCCCCTGTTAACCAGTGACATTATTCATATCCTGTTTACCAGTGACATCAATCATCATATCCTGTTTACCAGTGACATTAATCGTCCCCTGTTTACCAGTAACATCATTCATATCCTGTTTACCAGTGACATTAATCATCCCCTGTTTACCAGTAACATTATTCATATCCTGTTTACCAGTGACATCAATCATCATATCCTGTTTACCAATGACATTATTAATATCCTGTTTACCAGTAACATTAATCGTCCCCTGTTTACCAGTAACATCATTCATATCCTGTTTACCAGTGACATTAATCATCCCTGTTTACCAGTAACATTATTCATATCCTGTTTACCAGTGACATCAATCATCATATCCTGTTTACCAATGACATTATTAATATCCTGTTTACCAGTAACATCATTCATATCCTGTTTACCAGTGACATTAATCATCCCCTGTTTACCAGTAACATTATTCATCTCCTGTTTACCAGTGACATTACTCATCATATCCTGTTTACCAGTGACGTTATTCCTCTCCTGTTTACCAGCAAGACTAGTAAACTCTTGTTTACCAACACAATAAGATGCTGTTGTAAAGTAAAACACCATGCATCGAAGCAGCCATACTAACTCAACTCTCGTCTTTATGGCTGTAGAACTGCTAAGCTGCGATGTATTGGTTACACTCTTTGGCGTGTCCTGGAGTGTTGCCAGGTAAAGCAGAGCTCGTTAAAAGTGTATCCTTCGTTTATCCTGAAAGTTAACAAACCCACCTTGCACTATTCCACTACGGTATGGTTTCTAAGTTATAAGATGAGGTCATAGTGTAATCCGTCAAGGTAAGAAAAGGTCATAGTTAATGTTGTTAAGACTGCTACATCACTCAGTAGAACCAACCACTCATTGTTGATCAGATATAAGCAGATACATGCCCATGTGAGGCACGCAGAGAAGAGTTATTTCTATTGGTCAACTGGAGACCAAACAGGTGAGAATATAACAAAGGCGCAGTTTTAAAAGATCTCTGCTTATCTTGAAAACACGCTAAGCCACTGTCACTTGTTACTTGACTCAGTGACTCACATAGTAAAGTCTAAAGGCCGATTCATACAGAAAGCTAATCTAAGCTAAACTATGCCTTGCTATGTTTTTCCCCAATTGCCGGCCGGGCAATTTTTTCCATCTCCCATCTTGAGCCATCTTACGTCGCGCATGCTCATAACCTAGCTTGGGCTCCGTGTTGAACAGACGCAGTGCTGGTTTGGTGAAAATAACTAAAGACGTGTTGAAGTTTGGTTTTCAGTTTGTCTCACGTGTATTTAATTATTTAATATTCTATCTTAATAAATGTGTTTATATTAAAATGGAAGCGTTAATTGAACAAGTCAAACTTCCATATCCTAAATTTTCTTCATCTTTCAGAACAGCTGCTAACAGTAACATCTTTTCTTCCTCAGTCCTATCATCTGAGCTCAAACAAGACATTTTGGAGAACGCCATCATAACTAAACTACACTGGAGCAGACCAGAAAGAAACAACACTGAATTCTGGAGGGGAAAGAGGGACCATTGCTTAGCTTAGCATTCTGTGTGTATCGGCCTTTAGAAGGCTCAATGCTAAGTTTGACAGGCCAGCCTGAATTCATCCTTATGCTAAGATGAGCTTGCATGATGGCTAAGTGCTCAAAAGTTGAAAAACTGCTTAGTTATGCTTATTACTTACGCACTTGGAAATATTTCGCCGCAAACTTTGTTTGCAAACATGTTGCTCTTGTTTCTGGATTAGTATTTTTTAGTTGTTTCGGAAACTGTTTGTAAACATTTTATCGTGTTTCCCAAAGAGGAAACAATGTTTCTTGTAGTCCATTGCAAATGGGTTTACGAGAAACAAATTTTTGTATGTCTGGACGTTTTTTTTGTTAACATTGTCGACAGCGAACGACGCGGGTCAGACCAGTCGTGAACTATCCTGGGACCAACCATTTGTAAAAGAACCTTAAAAATATGTGACGGACACAGGAGTGAAGTTTCTAAAAGCACTGCTGTCTTCAATCTTCAGTTCTGTCAGTTTAAAACCACTGCTGTCTTCAATCTTCAGTTCTGTCAGATTAAAACCACTGCTGTCTTCAATCTTCAGTTCTGTCGGAAGCTCATGTGCGTTGTATGAACCATTTTAATACATTGCACGGTTTAACTGATTGCAAACAATAAAACTTTATTCACGCGTTCATCTAAAATAGGAAGCAGAATCTGCTTGAGTCGCGCAGCAATTCACACAATGTATGTTGACCCATGATGCATTGCACCGCTAACTTAAAACAGCTGATTAACAACTTGTTTTATATTTTAGTGGATGAATATATTATATACTAGATAATTGTTACAATGGATGTTTACAAATTATAATTCTGGAACAATCCAATACATCGATACAAGCTTTACATTAACGAGTTATTACAAATCTCCTCACAACGGACAACGAAGCTGTCTGCTAGCTTCTAGCTCTACAACGCATGCGCACTGATTTGAGATGGTTGGTTCCGAGATTTGATTGGTTCTTACTGTGTCGAACATCTCAGACAGAGCGGATGAAGTAGAGATGAGTTGAACTTTAGCAGAACAGCTCACGCCGATTAAACGGAAATCTTGTGATTGGCTTAAGAGCTCGTCACGTGACCACGTTTCAGTTCTGCGCTAGTTTTTTAGCGGACGTGTGAATCCACAGTAAGTGCATGTTTCCATGTTTACAAACTATTTTCCTATGTTTGTGAGCAGCAGGAAACATTGTTTGCAAAAAAAATAACCTTATATTCACAACGAAAACATCAATATTATTCAATATAAATGACTAAAAAAAATGTTTTTGAAGCATGAAAATATGACCTAAAAACCCAAAATGATAACAAAATTACTTTTAAAATTTAAATTTCGTCAATCAAAGGTTCGTGAACATAGTTAATATACACATGAGCGTTTTCCGTGATGTATCCCCTTAACCCCCTCCCCCACAAATAATTACATGTCCTCAAAATACAGGCCATGTTTATTTTATAACTCTTCATACCAGTTATCAGTAGACAGTCAAATGGTCGGAAACAACACCTTTCCATTGTTCAAAGCCCCTTTTTAACATTACAGTGAACCATATCATAACAATAACAAGTGTGAAAAAATTGGGAATTCAAGATACTAAGGTAATTTGTTTTTATAGGTTTAAGACAAAATTAGCTTTATATTTATAAAACAGGGCTAACCTGGCGGTCTAGGGGTAAGGTGTCGGACTTCTGTGTCCGGAAGTCCGGGGTTCAATCCTTGGTCCCGGCACAGATTTATCTGATTACCAAACCCTTCCTTCACCTCTGACAAGACGTGTATTAATCACAACTTGTGAATGTGTGGAATGCCAGGCCTCCACCGTGGTTCGGATCCCCCGTTAAACTGTAGGTCCTCAATTTCATCTCACAATCACCCTACCATTACACATTAGCGTAAGTGCGCATAACCCGAACGGGTAGTAAGACGCGGTGCTAATATTAATAGTAATATAAAATAGGTTTACACCATTTTATATATATATATATATATATATATATATATATATATATATATATATATGTCTGGACCATTTACTAGGAAGTTAGTAATAATACCACAAAATATAACACCTGTTTTTTTATTGGTTTTTAAAATAATTATTCACCGGGAAAACCAACACTAACGACAGACACTTAATAGTTTTTTTTATTGCGTCTCAATTATAAACTCCTTCAGGACTTGACATTCTCGCAGTCTGAGCTCCTTCTTTCTCTTCTCTTCAAGCAATACTAACATACTTTGTTGGATTTCCCCCTTCCTACACTTTTTATCGATCCTTCATCCTTCTTCCATATTCCTCAATCTCACACAACTGCTGGTAGTTGCTGATCTAACAATTCCGTTCTACCCCTCCGTCGTTGGAAAACAAAAGAAACTACGGAATTGCTAGAAGATTAAGGGGGGAGTTAGGGAACGTGAGAAAATGTGTCTATTTGCAGTTTTTTTTATAGCAAAACATTTTTTGACCAAAATAAATCAAATATTGCTCCAGTAAAAGCAAGAAGTTTAATTTTTTCCACACGGTGATACTAAGATTATTGTTGAATATCTGTCATGAGCATAGTGACATTAGATGATAAACTTTTTAAATGAAGAGAAAAAGTTGTCATTAAATTCCAGGACACCCTTAACAGATATTCAACAACTGTTGATATCAACTTGGGAACAAAATAAAACTCTACGTTTATAGTGAAGAAATATTTGATTACTTTTGACCCTAAAAAATGTTTTTATATAAAGACTTCAAAAACATCGACCTTTTCTCGCGTCTTTTACACTCCAAACTTGAATAAAGTCATTTTAGTGAGCAAACTTGATAAAGCGACCAAAAAAGCGAATTGCTAGCAGTCCTTTATTTAAAACATGTGCCGCTGAATTAAATGGGAACGTTTAATAATTAATAAACAAAGATACCGTCTTTAGTATTATTTATGGGGCCCTATTGTTCGTAAAAACGCTACACATACGTTATTTAAATTTTAAATATTCCCTTTCCTCTAAATTCTAAAACATAAAATAAAAAAAAGACCACATAAACAGGCTGCGCGCGCACACAGGGCCGTACAATCTCTCTTCAACGCATTACACGCACTAAAAAGAATCAAAACAAAAAAACAACACCACGCATATGTGGAATCAGCTGTCTCTTTCCCCTTGCCCCTCTTTATCTTCATCCTTGTTCTCCCCCTCTCTGCCACCACCGAAAATATTTTGCTTGTGTCTTCGTTCAAGCCCGTTCGGCTCCCCCCCCCCCCATGTTACTCTCTTTTTCCATCTTATTTCTTCTTTTATTTTATCTTTGACTGGCTCTTTTCTTCACATCTATTTCTCTAAATAAAACCGTGATAATAACACCCCCTGTGCTTCAATCATCCTTTTAACCTCCCACTTCTCCCCTCCCCCCCTCTTACAAAATAATTCACAACAATGCCCTCCTACCTAAAACTAGTCAACCATTTCCCCTACCTCCTCCCCTCTTACCTTCAATAAATTATTGACTCCCTCAAACCCGACGCTGAGGTAAACAACAGTCCTAAAAATGTACCTTGTCATTTTTCGGCCTAGCCTCGCTCTCTTGCCGCCAGAATGCAGGCATTCGTAGTTGCGGGCATTCGGTGGCTCTGTCGATACTCTTTCTTTCTCTCTCTTCCTTGGCTCTGTTTCATTCTTGTCCGGATCAGGGACGCGTGGAGGGGGGCAACTAGAGAGAGGGCTTATACTTGGGATCATGTTTAATATAGGCTAACTTTACAGAGAGATTGAACTGAAAGTTCATATATGAATGACGTTCCAATAGCCCTAGCGCAAACATTTTTACCAGAACTTGCGTGGTTTTAATTTTTTTAACAGAATAAAATATTCAATTCGCACCGCGTCTTACTACCTAACCGGGTTTTACGCATTTAATTACACTACTAAGACAGGACCGGCAAATCTATGGCAGAGATATTATTAGTCCTGCAAGTGAATATGTTTATATTATACTCAGAATAATTAATTAATTAATTAATTAATGGTCTAGGCAAATTTCCTAAGAATGCTCTGACCCGCCCTTAGGGGTGTGCAACCGGCGCGGCGTGACTTGCACACCCGTGTAGTAGACGACACATCAAACATTGTCAGAGTGTAAATAAAAACAAAACATTATCATGTGGTATGGTTTAATAAACGAGTGAAGCTGGTTCCCTGTTTTAACTCCACCGATCTGCATCTGTTTGTCTGCTCATGGTGGATCCGTTCCACGATAACTTTTGAACGCATTAACCAATTTATTATTATTATTATTATTATTATTATTATTATTATTATTATTATTATTATTATTAGCACCGCGTCTTACTACCATTCGGGTTATACGCACTTACGCTAATGTGTAATGGTAGAGTGATTGTGAGATGAAATGGCGGACCTACAGTTTAACGTGGGATCCGAACCACGGTGGAGGCCTGGCATTCCCCACATTCACAAGATGTCTTGTCATAGGTGAAGGAAGGGTTTGATAATCAGATAAATCTGTGCCGGGACCGAGGATTGAGCCCCGGACCCCAACACAGAGGTCCGACACCTTACCCATAGACCGCCAGGTCACCCAATTTAACCAATTTAATTCAAACTTGGCACAGTTGTTCTCTGTACCTTTATAAAGTTCAAAATAGTTGGGGAAGACAATCTAACTAAGGGTTGGGGAGAAATCAACCCTTACATATATATAAAACACTGATTCTAACATTAATGATTACATGTACCTAATTACCTTTTAGGTCATTTCCTGAATACCTTGCAAGGCTGAAAATAAGGTATACAGGTGCAAATTACTGTAATAAGTTATATTTTTAAAAATTGGAGGGAGGGAGGTAGGCAGATAACTGGGGGGGCCCGCACACGAAGTTTGTCCTGGACTCCACGTCTGCAAAGGGCAGCCCTGAAAGTGTGTGCAACTATTTTGCTGCGAACTATAAAGATGGTTTGGCCCGTGCGCCTGAGAAGACCCAGCTAATTTGCCCTCCATTTCTATGATATCATTTTTAATTTAATGATATTGTAATTATAATTAATTATAATGATGAAAGATTCGAATAGTCCAATTTATCGTTCAAAATTCCATGAGGAACGTGAAAGAATTTCTTCGGAAATTATTGACACATTAGGCAGGCACTCTCAAAATGGTTCACCACCAATGTGACCAACTTGGTGATTCAAAACATGAATTGAGAAGAGAGGAACAAATTGTTATATGTAACATTTGAGTAAAAAGGTAGGCCTATCTAAGATTTTTAAATCTATTTAACTTTGAATTTTAGTAATTAATATGAAATTTAAGTATATTTTCAAAAATTTCAAAACGCTATTATTGTGGTTACGTAATAATATTTTTTTTTCCAAACAAATACGTTTAAGATTGTATCGTACTTAATATTTATGTCAAAGTAGTTGAAAACAATAACTATTTCGTCTTTTTAGAAGGGGAAAAAAGGTTAAATTACGATTATTATAAAATATTCTAGTTTATAATGAAATTCTCTACAATTTTTGTTAAAATAAAAATAAGACTTTGACCCCGACGTGATTTGAACACGCAACCTTCTGATCTGGAGTCAGACGCGCTACCGTTGCGCCACGGAGTCGATATAAATTAGATACCGAGAAAGTTGTTTAAGAAATTTATGCTTTATTTGAAAAAAATATTTTTGTGTTCTACATTAAAAGAATATAAGTTTGACATTAAATTAATCATGTTTAAAATTACTCTGCATTAGGCAAAATTTTAAATAACTTGGATATAACGGAGACAAGTAATTTTGAATATTTAAATTATGTTTTTGTTTCGATATTATAATTCACAGTGGTATCTTAATTTGCTATTGAAATTATTGACGCTTATCGATTGGATAGTTATTATTATTGCCCCCGTACCTTTTTATTAACGTACAGAGAGGCAGATCATATGCATAGACTAATTATAAGTAGACCTCGACACATTGATTAATTTACTAAAGCTACAGTTCTAGAACTAGTAGACCCTGGTTTCTATCTCAGAAGGTGCCAAATGACTATTTGATTTATATTCACTAACTTGAAAAATGACACCTATCATGAAATAATAAAGCCCTAACCGAATCGAAGATAGCTGCGTGATCTGATAGCTCGTGATCTTATTATTGATCACACATAGTATGTGGCTGACGATTTCTGCGCGTCTATCACAGACTCGGCCGTAAAATATGAGAATGACAGTGAACACGAGATTACTTCTGGATAGTTCAGTGGTAAGTACAATGACGTAAGAAGCCATAAGACCTGGGTTCGATATTATCAATAGGTCTACCTATAAATTAACACTGATAAAAGGACCTTTATTAAAATGTATTTCCTAAAAGGACCTTCCTTTGAAAACTGGATTGTACCTTGCTATCCCATCATCTTCAATTTTTCTTATTTTGTTTTGTTGTTTGAACCTCAAATTTATTTTCAAAAAGCAAGTATTGAACCCACGACCCAAGGGCTACATGTGCCAAAACCAAGGATCCATAAAAGAAAGTCCAGATGTAATTTTACAAATTAATCTAAAAGTAATTATAATATTATTTTTAACGGACCGCACATGTGCAATGTTGTATTTTAATAGTAATTTATTGTTATTATTATTATTATTATTATTATTATTATTATTATTATTTTAATCACCTCGTCTTACTATCCATTCGGGTTTACGCACTTACGCTAATGTGTAATGGTAGAGTGATTGTGAGATGAAATGAAGGACCTACAGTTTAATGTGGGATCCGAACCACGGGGGAGGTCTGGCATTCCCAATAGTAATTTAGATGGGAGACGCGGCAGTAGGCCTAAAGTCAGTTGGCCTAAAAGTCATTTGGCCTAAAGTCATTTGGCCTAAAAGTCATTTGGCCTAAAAGTCATTTGGCCTAAAATATAATGTTAAAACCCTCGGGTATCTCCGTAAAATAAGCACTGTTAGTTTTTTCATCTGATTATAGATAGCACAAGTGATGGTAGATGGTGTTAAGATATTTCTAAAAACATAGACTTTATTTAAACACAGACTTACTCTATTTAATTACTCTATGGCATTAAAAACTCGAAAG
>JBCFYV010004278.1:0-18366 GCA_039000515.1 Timema cristinae | reverse complement strand
TTTTGGGCATGATGGTAAAAGGGGCCAAATTCAGATAACCAAATACAAAAAAATTAAAAATTTTGAATGGGGGTTTGGGGAAAAATTAATGGGAAGAATAAAAATTTTAAAACTACTTGGGAAAAAAGTTCCCTCTTTAGGTAGTTTTAAATTAAAATTTTGGAAAAAGGTTTAGAAACCTTTTTCAAATAAAACTTAAAGGTTTGAAAATTGAATTTTTTTTAAATTTCAAAAGAATTTAAACGGAAGATAGAAAATTGGGGGGGGGGTTTTGAGAGGGGGGCATGTAAGTAGAAAGAAAGAACTTTCGGGGATTTTAAACAAATTAAATTTGCCAAGAATATAGAGAAGTATAAAAATGGATTTTAAATATTATATCTTTGAAATTTTGGGGCCGGGGATGTTTTGGGGGTGTGGTGTTCAAAATTGCCAAAACATCAAAAAAGCTATTTTTTTAGAGTGTTGTAGAAGTTTGTAATTTTTAGGCAGGGGTTTAAGGACAATCCCAAACCAAAATTAAGGCTCAAGCAATTTTAAAGTACTAACTGAAAATACATAAAATCGGAACGGATTTATATAAAAATTTTAAAAAAAATTGGGTCAATAGAAAAAAAAAAAAAATTTTTTTTAATGTAAGCCCCAAAAAAATCAAGAAGATATTTTAAAATTTAAAATTCAAAAAAAGGGTTTTGGGAAAAAAATTTTCATTTCTGTGAATTTCCAAAAACTAAAATTTTTAAATTGGGGTTTTAGGGGAATTTAAAAAAAATTAAAAATTTTGTAGAGAATTTAAAAGTTTTCCTTAAATACCCAAAAATTTAAAAAAAATTTTACGCATCAACTATTCAACAGTGTGTGATGTGCACTTTTCCCACTTATCAAATTTGGGTTTGGGGAGTGTAAATTTATGAGAGGGACCCCGGATTTTCCCCCTTTTTTTTTTTGGAAAGGGGGCTGTTTTCCCCCGGTGAGATTTACCTAATTTCCCTGTGTGCATTTTTAAAGGAAATAATAAAAAATAAAATTCTTAAAACAAAACAAAATTTTAAAAAAAAAATTTTGGTTTTTATAAAAAAAATCTCCAATTTTTAGAATAAACAATGGGGGACCCTAGGGGGTGTAGTTTAATTTTTTCGAAGTCACCTTTTTTTACTTTTTTTAAAGGGTTTTTTTTTGTACTTCTACCTACCCTCATTTTTTAATTTTTTTTATCTCTTTGATTCTGCTTTTATTTTTTTCCCCTAAAAAAATATACTTTTTAAAGTATCCCTATGAATAAAAAAACGAGTGGGTTAAACCAGAGGGGAATTTTTTGGAAAACTCAAAAATTTGGGCCTCTAGCTAATCCCATTTTTCACGATAAACTGTTGTCTAACCAATGGGGGAACCCAATAATATGGTTAAAAGGGCAAGGGGGGGGGTCAAACTTGATTAAATTAAGTAACTTCATCAAGCTCCAAAGTTTCCCCTGTTTGTCTAGTTGATTCTCTATGGCAAAGCCCTAGAGGGAGAGGAACAGAATTTTTCAAACATTTTTTAAGTATTAGTCGAGGTCAAATTTTCCCAACATACCTCCCACATTAAATTAAATTTTTTTTTGGGCATTGTTTATGTCTGCAAAATTTTAAAAACCAAAAAAATTTGAGCTCTCCAAAAACGAAAGGGAAAGTTTTTTTTTCAAAAACCCTTTTTAAGAAAAAGTTTTTTTCGAAAAAAAATGTACTTCCCTTAAACAGGATCGGTTTATGCCTAATGTTGGGGGTTTCCTGCATTTTTAAAACCCGGGGAAACTTATTGAATTTCAACGCCCTTATGAACAGAACCAATTGATACACTATACCGGGGGACAATTTCACCCCGTTGACTCTTGATATATCCCAAACATTGTAGCCCTATTTTTCCACTTGAGTTAAATTTCATTCATACTTTTACAACATTCCATTCCCCCTAGGGATTCAGTTTCTTTGGAATTTAAAAAACAAACCCAAAAATTTAACAATGAGACACTTTTTTTTAATTTTGTTTTAAAAATTTTAAACCCCGAAACCCTGCTGCCATTCTTTTGACCCCAATTTTCATACGGGAAAAAAAATACAGGTTCCCCCTCTTCAAAAGACCGTTATTTTTTTTTTCAAAATCAGTACTTCATATTTCACAATTGAATTTCAAAGGGAAAAATTTATCCCGGAATTTTAAAATTAACAAAAAGCTAAAAAAATTTTAATCCCCGGTTCCCAAAACCCCGGTAAAAAAGAAAAAATTCAAATGCCGCAATCAGCACTGGCGATGCTGGTACCATAAAGGCCCCTCGGATCTCATTTTTAAACATTGTATATCCCCAACAACAATAAAAACACACATGGGTCCTCCCTGTTTTCCTAAAAGTTTTATTTCTTTTAAAGCTTATCTAGAAGAAAGAGATTGCGAAAAAAATTTTGGTAGGGGTTTGGAATTTAAAAAATTGGGTTTATGTAATTTACAGGGTGTTTCCCGGGTGGTCCTGGGGTGTATAAGGGAAAATTTTATTGGCATGGGTTGACCTTTAAATTTTAAACATGATTTGTATTCGAGGTTAGAAACCCACCTCCACACCCGGGGTTTAATCTCTCCCCTTCAAGTGGATACAGAAATATTTAAAGCCAAAAAAAGTATACTTTTTTGTGTCTAGGCTAGGGGAAAAGATAAAGGGTCATTTTTGGGTTTGAGCTCTGTTAAAAATATTCATTGGGAAAAATCAACAAAAATTTGATTTAAGACTTAAAAAATCTAAGTGGGGAAAATACATATATAAATTTAAATATATTGTTTTTAAAAACAATAATATCTTAAATAAGATAATTAAAAACCCCCAAAAATTTAAAATTTATATAATGGTTTAAAAAAATTTGGGGGTTTTAAAAGGGGGAAAAAAAAAAAAAAATTTAAAAATTTTTTTTAAATTTTTTAAAAAAAAAAAAAAATTTTTAAAATTTTTTTTTTTTTAAACCCTTTTTTTTTTTTTTAAAATTTTTTTTTGGGGTTTTTTTTTTTAAAAAAAAAATTTTTTTTTTTTTCCCCCCCCTTTGGGGGCCCCTTTTTTAAAAAAGGGGGATTTATTTAAAAGGGGTTTTTTAAAAAAGGGGGCCCGGGTTTTAAAAAAAAAAAAATTTAAAAAAATTTAAAAAAAAATTTTTTTCCCAAAAATTTTTTAAAAAAAAACCTTAAAAATTTTTTTTTTAAAAAAAATTTTTTAAAATTTAAAATTCCCCCCCTTTTTTTGTTTTCCCCAAAACCTTTTTTAAGGGGTTTTTTTAAATTTAAATAAAGGGGGGAAAATTTTTTGGTTTTTTTCAAACCCCCAAAAAAAAACCCCTTTTTGGGGTTTTTTGGGGAAAAGGGGGGCCCCGGGTTTTTTTAAAAAAGGGGAAAAAAAAATTTTTAAAAAAAAAAAGGGGGAAAAAGGGGGGGAAAAAAAAAAAAACCCCCGGGGGGGGGGAAAAAAAAGGGAAAAAAAAAAAAGGGGTGAAAAAAAAGAAAGGGGAAAAAAAAAAGGGGGGAAAAAAAAAACCCCGGGAAAAAGGGAAAAAAAAATTCCTTTTTTTTAAAAAAAAAAAAAGGGGGCCTTTTAACCCCCCCAAAAAAAAATTTTCCAAAAGGTTTTAAAATTAAACCAAAAAAACCCCCCTTTTAAAAACCCCTTTTGGGGGGGGGGGAAAAAGGGTTTAAAAGGAAAAAACAAAGGGGTCCCAAAAAAAACCCCCCCAAGGGGCCCCCCCTTTTTTTTCAGGAAAAAAAACCCCCCCAAAGGGCCCCCCCGGGGGGGGAAAAAAAAACAAACCCCCGTTTTTTGAAACAAAAACCCCCTTTTTTTGGGGAAACCCCAAAAAACTTAAAAAAAAATTTTTTTTTTTTTTAAGGAAAAACCTTTTAAAACCCCAAAAAAGGGTTTTAAAAAAAAAGGTTTTCCCCAACCAAAAAAAAAAGGGGGGGCCCCCCGAAACCCCCTTTTTTTTTTTTTTAAATTTTTTTTGGGGGGACCCGGGCCCCCCCGGGGGAAAAGGGGTTAAAAAAAAAATTTAAAACAATTTTAAAAAAAAAAAAAAAAATTTTTAAAAACATGATTTAAAAAAAAAAAGGCCCAAAAAATTTTAAAGGAAAAAAAAAAAGGGAAAAATTTCCCCAAAAAGGGGGGGGGAAAAAAAAAACCCCCCCAAAAAAAGGGAAAGGGGTTTTAAAAAAAATTTTAAAAAATTTTTAAAAATTAAAAATTTTTACCCCCCCTTTTTTTTTTTAAAAAAAAAAAATTTTTTGGGGGTTTTAAAATTTTTTTTAAAAAAAAAAAATTTTTTTTAAAAAAATTTAAAAAAAAGTGTCCCCCAAATTTTACTTCAATTCAAAGTTTACATTAGACAAGATAATTCATGAATAACCCATGACGCAGAGAATCAAACGCAAGAAGTTGCGTAGCCACCAAATATTTACTTTAATTTGAGAATGTAACGTCTAATGGTTACAAACTATAGGTAATAACTAACAAAGACATTCTTGACATTTCCAAATATCAAAATATGCCTCAATGACCCTGGACAATATATAAAAATAAAAATTATTTAAACGTAACCCCCATTATTTGCTTGAGTTATAACAATTTTAACATTATAAAAAAACAGGTCTACTCCCAAAACGCAACAAAGGTCGTTTTCCTATACATTAACAAATCAAACGAAATACCTCCATTGCGTTGGCTCAAAAAATTTAAAAATTTTCTTTAAAGGGTCTACCCCAGCCCCCAAAAAAAAGTTAGCTATAAAAAATAATTTAAAAAATCCAGACGCGATTTCCCCATGGTGTTGAATCAAAGATTTAACTATTTACTCCATAAGTCTTTCTTCCATACCCAATAAATAGTTAGTTCATAAAATAAATTAAATTATATCAAACGTAATATTTTCCTAATTTTTCCTCCAGACCCCAAATACATAGTCCGCTCTATCAAAATGCTCTTTCGATAAGGCTAAATTTCAATAATGCTATTCTAATAAAATTTCACATTCTCCATATATTAGCTAGAAAACAAAAAAGGGGGTGGATTCACATTTAGCAACACGCCAACGCATTACGTCATCATGCTGTAATTTCAAAAGTCTTCCGGTCGCTGTTTGGATGTCTACGTCACAATGCGTTTTTTCGTTTCTTCGAGGTCCATCTTTATGACCGATGTTGGAAACACCATTCAGGTAGAGTTGCCTTATCCCCCCCCAGGTAAAAATACAGGGCTTTTTTATTTAGTGCCTGGGTTTTAAAAACACCCCCAGTGTTTAAAATTTTCCTGTCCGGGTAGATATCTAAAACGGACTTTTTTAGTCTGGGCGCCACACCTTCCCCATTGGTGTTTTTGACTTTGGGATAATCTAGGAGGCCCAATTGGAGATCCGAAGGTACGTGAATAATAAAAATTAATAAATTTTTATTATTATTATTATTATTATTATTGTTTAAAGGCCCCTCGACACATCGAGGTCATTAGGCCTTGAAATTATAAAAAAAATAATAAAACCCCATTGGGGAAAAGAAAAAACATTCACCATCTAACACTCCCTAGGGGTGATAAATGTGCTCTGATAAAAAATGAAACCTGCTAAAAAAAAAAAACCCAATGATCCTCCAAAAAAAGCAAAACAAACATATTAAAATATAACACGTAAAAATGCACAACCCCGAAAATTAAAACGTTTAAAAAACAAAACAACCCCAAAGTTAAAAAAAAAAATCTCAAAAGGAAAATACCAAAAGACCCCTTTATAAAAGTGACTCAAAGGCATTAAAAAATCCGCCTCGTATAAAACGGAGTAAACAAAAATCCATCCGCATAACGCGAAAAAAAACGTAAGTCCCAGTTTGCGACACCCACCAAAAAGGAGCGACTAAGGGGAGTATCACAAAATCACACACTGGAGGGGGATCCCCTCTGATAAAAAAAATGGGGGCAAGAAGTAGCCCACGTAGTCTCGTCACGATACCTCCCTCTTCTAGACTTTCTAAGAAGAGGGCCATCGCGACACACCCTCCCTGATAGACCGCAGCTTGTTCTGAGCAGGGGTCGAGACCCACTGCTCGGCCCGGTGCGTAAGAACCCCACCCGAACAAACCCCCTTTTGATCAAAAAACTGACACCCAGACTCCCCTCCGGAGGCAGGCATGCTGCCCTTAGCTGCTTGGTCCGCCATTCATTTTCCCGGGGAAACCAGGGGCCAGGAATCCAGCAAAAGGCGAGCCGGGTGCTTAATGAATCAATTTTAAAAATTGCTCTGTATCATCTGCACGAGGGATTCCAGGAGTAAAGTGGATAAAGCCCAAAAGCCTCATGGAATCCGTGCAGATGAGGACAGAACTGTGACTATTCGGTAAAAAAAACACAAGGTTTAAAAATGGCATATAATCACCGTAAAAACACTGGTTTTTTTAGGAAAACCAAATTTTAAAAATTTGGGTCCTTTCCCCAACAAAAGCACATCCCACGGAGGCCCAGATTTAAACCATCAAGTAGATGCCTCAAATCCAAGAAAGCGGTGGAGAGGAGCTATTAAAGGGCCTCTCATTTACAAAGTTTGGGGGGGCGCTTTTGGGAATTGGCAAATCAAAAGGCATTTCGGAGGGCTAAACTTCCAGGGAAAACCGCCCGGGATGTGGGATAGCCTTTGGGGAGGACTACCCCCACGGTCGAAAAAAGATAGCATCCGGACCCAACCGGGCCTTGTACTACGCCATTTATTTTTATCAAGACACGGTTAGGGGGGAAAACACAGGGCGGTAAGCAACAATTTTTTTGGCATGCAATGCAGTTTCGACACGTAAGATGCCGAGATAAGACCGCCAGTAAAAAAAGGGGGCTCACGGCGTTGGCACGATGCGACGACTGGACTGGTACGAAATGCACCGTACCATCGAATGCCAGCAGGGGACGTTATCGAATTTTTAACGCCGAGGGTCTAGCGGAACCATATACAAAACTGCCGAATCAAGTTTTATCTCCCAAGGTCTATAGGGGCGCATCAAGGTTTCCCATCAGCACCCAAGAGCGACCACTGAAAATTTTAAAAAAATTAAAAGTTTTAACACACCTCGCTTTTTAGGTCTTTGGATGTGGGGACCAATTATTTAAAATCGAAAAAAAGTCCCAGGAACCTTACGGTCCCAAAAGGTAAAAAACGTTTTTATTAAAATATTGGGGCGGCTGTATTCCGCGTAATCATGAAGTGGACGACAGTCGTTTTGGGCCGCAGAGAAACGAAAACCATTCGAATCCAAAAACCCAAGATTTTTACAGCGATTGTATCTGTCTTTCAGCCCGGGGAACTTGATGAATTTCAAAAAATTTGCGTATCTCCAAAAAAAAAGGCATGAACGAACAGGTAAGCGCACGTTGTCAACAATGCTTTTTTATCGAATAGCGAAAAACGTACAGCCAAAGGACTGCCCTGTGGGACCTCATTTTCTTGAATAAAATCCTCGGATAAGGTTTTTTAATCTTACCCGAAGTGTCACAGACATAAAATTAGCCATAAAAATAGGGGGTTCCCCCGGAACCCCCAATTAAAAAGTTTTTTAAGATGCCGTAACCCCATGTGGTATCGTACCCTTTCTCCAAATCAAAGAAAACAGCCAAAAGATGCTGTTTAGGAGAAAGGCGTCACGAACAGCAGTCTAAAAAGGCGAGAGACCACCGGGATCGGTTACGGCAAAAACCACATTGAATTTGGATAGCGATTGCGGGATTCTAAACACTATATAAGTCATTTATTTATCATTTTTTCTAATTTTTGCAAACACACTAGTTAAGGCTACACTATAACAGTTGGCTCTAATTTATCCTGCCACTTTAAATGGGATAACGGTTGTTGCCCTTTACAGTGTTGGGAATTGACAGGTTCCCAAACATAATTGTAAGGTCTAAGAGGGCCCCGTCCAGCAGGGGACAGTTGGGGCAACATTTCAAAAGGATACATCCGGGCCCAAAATTTATTGCCCGCCTGGGGCAGGGGATAAGTAAGTTCCCTTTAGTAAAGGGGGAGTTATAATCCCCCCCCGACTTTGGCCAAAATCAATAGTAAGGCGCTCGATGCTCGCTTATGCCCGCAACTCTTAATGCTCGCAGTGCTAGAAAAAGCGCGAACATCGAGCCCAATACATTGGGGGACCTCCAAGGGAGGAGACAAGTAACCGTTAGACAGAGTCGGGTATATTATAAATGGGATTTTGCTACACGTACTTTACGAATGTGATCCCCAAAACCCTTTGGGTTTTGGGGGTGGAAATATAAGGTAAAATAAAAAAGTCACCAAGCTCCTTCTGCTTTTCTCGAAGATACGGCAGCTCTAGCACGTAGAATCGGAAAACCCAGATTCTCCGAATTGGACGTTGATGAAAGAGAGAAGGGGCCCTTCGACGGGGTTTAAAAAACCAGCCGGCCTCCTCGTTTTCCCCCGGGAACAGAACGGTGGCGCGGGTTTGGCGAGGATTTTGGGATGGATCCCCGCCGCCGCATGACCGTCAAGAAATTGCCCAGCCTTAACATCGACGTCAGGAGAAAGGGGGCGTCGAATACGCGAGCTAGCAAAATTTTACGGGAAGCACATTTAAAAAAAAACCCTTGGGGGAACCTTGCTTTTACTGGGGGTCTTAATTTGTGAAAGCAAAAGGGAAAGTGACGCTGCCACATAGGTCCGAGTGAAACCCCCCAAAGGAATGACAGCAATCCCGGGGGTACATAGGGCAAGTCGATGGCAGAGGGTACACCATTGAAGGGTTTAGAAGTGTGTCTGGGTCCCGGGTTCATTAACACCAGGTTTCCCGAACAAGAATACCTCTACCATCCCCCACGTGCTCAGTAATATTGGACCCCCACCAGGTTATGCTTATTTAAAATCCCCCGAGATGTATAGGGGGCGGGAATTTATAAAAGGGCCTCAGAGTCCTCTTGGAAAACACGTTCACCGGGGGAGGTAAATCACAACGGTTTCCTCCATAGGAAGGGGGCCTACAGCAACACTTGGAGATCAGAGACAATATTTATATTTTTATGAAATATATGTTCGGCAATATACCACACCTCCGCAGCCCATCAAAGTGTGGCTTGTGGACGATTACATCGACCCCCGAAGCATCGGGGTTTTCATTTGGGGGGAATGGGTTTCCCTGCAAACACAAATGGGAGGATCAGGGAAGAAATTAGTATTTAATTTCCTACACGAGCAAAAAAACCCCTACAATTCCATTGAAATACGACAACTTTACAGTAAAAATTTAGTTACCTCGCAATCCATTTCCCCTATCCTTAAGGAATAAAAATTTGTTGAGGTCCTTTTTAGGCCCCTTCCCTTTCCCCCATCTCTCCTGTACCCCCCGCTTCAGGAAGGCTTCGGTTTATTTAGGAGAAGGAAACTTGTTCGAGGGTTTTAAAGGGCCCTTTCGACGCTTTTTTAATATATTTTTTTCAGCGGTCTCGTGCGGGCCCTTAAAGGGAACCATTGCGACTCCCTTAGGGCCTCACCTGTTCCGCAACTCGCCCCCACTTCCGGAAGCCAAGGTGGGTGTAAACTCAACAACGGCCCCCTTGTTTTAGTACACCGAGGAGGGCCCGGGGGATTTCCCGAGAGGGTTTTGGGGGGTTTTTTTTCCCCGGGGGGCTGGGGGGTATTCCCTCGAGGAGCCCCTCTGTGGTATGGGTGGGGGAACGACCGATTGGTGGTTTGGCCACTTTAAAAATTTAGGCGCCCAAATTTTGGGCGCGGAATCAACATAAATGTCTCGAAAGAACCAAGGGCACGGTCACGTTGGCTCCTTAGCGGGATATCTGCGCAAGGGCAGTTGGGGCAGAAAATATTTTGACTGAAAATCCGGCTAATAAGTTTGATATACCGGACTTGACTTGATACTTTTCCCTTTTCGTGCCTGGGCATATAAATCTTCTTTTCAGATTGTATCCCAGGACTTTCTTCTCACCTTCCATTTTGGACAGGCCCGAGCCCAGTGGGAAATGCGGACCCTTGCAGTTGACGCTGTATTTGGGAGACTCGCATGTTTTTCTGACCCTCCTGCCCACAATCCGCACAGGTTGGCTTACCACAGCATCGCAGCTTGTACCCCAAATTCCTGGCACTGAAAACAGCGCCAGGGTTAGGGACAACGGCCGGACCCGAGCACGTGGAACCTGCCGGACCTCCTTCGGGGGGGTAGGAGTCGCAAATGTGAGGATAACTATCCGTCTTCTTTTCTTTCCATTCTTTTTTTGTGACAAACGGTCCTTCGGTGACAGCGGGGGTAAAAGCCCCACAGATCTCAATGCTTACCATCGAGGTCATAACAATGACCACCCCCTTAAAAATTTGGGGAAACCCTGTGGGCCCACCTTAAACCTGAATTTTTGCCGTTTTACTCAACGGTATTTCGGAATCGCCATAATTTTTGGAAAATTGGTGTGGGTCATAGTCGAACATAAGGTGCTATCACGCGTTTACTTATAAAACGTCAGATTTTGCTGCCCATTTATCATTTTCAAGGATAAAAGGGCTGACACGTTTCAGTCAGACTTTCTTCTACTCGAGACATCACAGGGAAACGGGTTGGGGCCTCACCACTTCCCGGCTTTTTATCAAAACAAGCTGGACGGCCTTACCCGTTCCGCCTCTTTTCATTAATACGGGCCCCGTGAGGGGCCGGGCAGTAAGAGCCAGCAAACTTGGCAGTACGGTGCCAGCACAGTAAGGGCAGCTGTGACAATAAACCATCATTTGTAGGAGGACAACCTGCAAAATACTCGGACGTGACCTGGTTTTATCCCATTTTGGTTCACCTGGGCCCGTTAACTCTTCCCACGAGAGGCTCCATACACGCTAGCCTGACAACCTTCATATGGGGCACGCCGGGAAAAGAGGCACCCAGCAAGTGTATGCAGGAAAGTGCTAATTTTACGTCCGGGGCCCCATGAACGCAACCGGGCTTTTCTCAAAGGGAGGGACCCGGTTGTCATCCCCAAGGCCCTTCACCAAGATATTACAACCGGGGGCACTTTCACTCAGGGGCTCAAAAACGGGGGATCCAATAATAAACAGAGAAGACCGGGTTAGTAGCCAAGGGCGTCAACGGAAAGGCCCAAGGCCTCCGTACAGGATGAATGGCAGGGGAAGGGGAAAAAAAAGGGAAGGGGTAGAAAAGAAAGGGGGAAATGAAAAAAAAGGGGGGAAAGTGAAGGAAGAAGAAAATGATGGAATGGAGAGATATAGGATAGGTTGTCCTCAGGTGGGGGGAAATAATGGATATATAACATAAAATGGTACCTTAAAAAAGTATTTGGGTTGATCCACGTTTAAGTTCAGCTATTAAAAAAATATTCAACATAACAAATTAACCCGTCTGGTGGCCGCACGGGTCTTTCACGATACTCCCCTGATGGACAAAACGCCAAGGGGGCGGGGAGTCGCGTGTGGGCGGTCTAAAGGGAAAGGTTTTTTCAATCAGTAAATCTGTCCCGGGGCCCGAGGATTGAACCCCCCAAACCCCAGAAAAAGAAGTCCGACACCTTACCCCCCAAAGCCCCCGGGTCACCTTTTAAAAAACGTTATTATAGGTTTTTAATAAGTTATTCTAACAATTTG
The DNA here is from genome assembly GCA_039000515.1 of Timema cristinae. Lineage (NCBI taxonomy): Eukaryota > Metazoa > Arthropoda > Insecta > Phasmatodea > Timematidae > Timema > Timema cristinae. The sequence goes on along the minus strand of JBCFYV010004278.1, from coordinate 6,733 downwards.
GGTAAGGTTTTGGGGTTTTAAGGGGGGGTTAATTTTTGGGAAATTTTACAAAAGTGTTGAATTGTGAAAAAAGATATATAAATCTTTTTTGTAGGAAATTTTCTAATCTACATATTTGAATAGAAACCTTATAGTCTTTTTGACTAATAGATAAACAAATATTGCCCTTAAAACTCATTCTTGGAATTTATTATTAACTTTTAAATATTTCCGTAAAAAGAAATTATGTGGACTCCACATACGACCAAATTTCCTTTTGTGCCAACAAAGACAAAAATATCAAAATTATGATATTTGAAACACTGTTAAAATTTTTAGTGCAGGTATTGTATAAAAAGTATAATATCAATATTAATTATCAACATGCTTCTAATCTTAAATAGAAACCCTTTCCGAAAATAAATTTGCAAAACAATAAACAGTCTTGAAGATAACGTTTATTTTCCCTTTTGGGTCTGCATTTCCAAAGCTAAATGAAATGGGCCAATCTTTATAACTCTATTCTTTACTAAGAAAAAGCTTGTACTTAGCAAGGCCACTCAAACCTCTCTTCTACATTCAGTACAGTTAAAACCATAAGTGTAATAATATTTGTTACTGGTCATCGTAACAAAATTTTTTCTAGCTAGATAGAAAAAATATAAATTTATTATGACTAGAGTTATCTACTACAAAATGAGATAAAAAAAAACCCAACGATGGCATACAATGAAAACTAGGCCTACTTACCAAAAGTATGGTTCAAAATAATGTAATTTAGTCACTTCGAAATTCTCATCAATTCAAAAAGTCGTGACCTTTCACAGATTGCAAATATTGATTGTGATCAACTTATAATTATATCTTGCTGAACGAAAGTTCATCAGCTAACACTCATTACATTACCTTAGTAAATGAAAAGAGCAAGGGAGAAAACGGGAGAAAATATGTTACTTATACACAACTATTGAACTATTGTGTTTTGAGATCAAATAATCACCCATTCTTTATTAAAATTATGTACCTTGTTAAAAAATACAATACTTACTGGTGTGTCTAAGTGGTTTGGTCGGAAAGCTACCCAGCTAATTCACGCACATGCGCACATCTTCAGTTGCTATCGTCTCTTCGAATCTTCGTAAAAAAAACATTAGTTTTTTTCATCCGATTATAGCTAGCAAAGTGGTGGTAGATGGTATTAAGATATTATAAAAACATGGACTATATTTTAACATAGACTTACTTTACTTAGCTACCTATGGCATTAAAAGCTCTAAAGTTCATTGCCGACTCACAAAAGTACGCCACCTATCCCCTTTTTTTGAGGTATTTCATCCCAAAAATCTCAAATTTCATCCTTTCTTTCTCAAGTCAATCCACATGCTGCCCTCCAGTAGTCTAGGTCTTCCCAGTGGTTTTTTTCCCATCGTTTCACCATTCAATAACTGAACGCAGTTCTACATAATCCCATTACGCGCATAACCTGCCGACCGTAACCCGCGAGATTTTACTACCCTATCAATGCTGATGATGAGTGCAGGTATGCAGCTCATCATTATGTATCCTCCTCCACTCCCCAATATATTCATACATTTATGGAACAAATATCTTCTTTAAGCACCCGTGTTTTCGTACTTCCTAAATTTATTTCTGTCATTAAAGTAAGAAATCACTTTTCACACTCATAGAAAACAACGCCAAATTGTGGTTTTGTATATTCTGTGTTTTACTTTTCTTGACGGCAGGCAAGAAGCCAACAACTTGCTGACTGAGTAGTAACACCATTTCCCGACTGTATTCTTTTCCTAATTCCAAACAAAATTGTTATTGCAAGTTAGAATTATTTCTAAATATTTGAACTCACTAATCCTATCAAATGATATATTTTTGCTGTAGTATCTAAACTATCAACATCAATTTGTTCTTTGTGGGGCCATTACTTAGTATTTTTCATACTTAAATATGGACATTCTCTTTTTCATAATATGAATCATAAATTGTCCAGAGCTTTTAAAAAAATAACGATTTTAGTCGAAGAACAATTTATTTAGATTTTGTGTAAAAGGGCTAATTTGATATTTAAAATTTTTAGATTTTTAAAAAGAAAAAAGGGATCTTTCACGTAAATACCAGCCTCGGGGGCGTAGTTGCTAACGCGCTTGTCGTGTTGACTCGACTGCTGAGCACGGGAGATCAAGGTTCGAATCTCGGTCGGGTGAACTGGGGGGGGGGGGGGGGGGGTTTCCTAAAATGGTTTTCCACTAACCCTCCACACAAATGCGGGGTTCAGTTCCTTTAATTTAACCTTCCCAATTCCTAATCCATTAGCGTAATTAGTACTTAAAGCGTATAACCCAACGGGTAGTAGACCCCGTGCTAATTATCAATTATTATTATTATATTATTATTATTTATTATTATATTGTAGATGTTTGGAGTCTGCTGGCAGGCGAAGGGAACACAACTATAAGTTTTAAATAGCGATGCATATAGTATTAAAAATATTTTTCTACTCACAAACATAGTTTCATTTAATTATTTAAACCCTACGTATGAAAACAAATATTTTATATAGATAAAATAAAACACAACAAAAAAATGTACTAGGAAACCACTATTATAATAAATTCAAAACATCATGTTTCCTGGCAACAAATACTATTCATTACTTGATTTTTTTTTAAAAATTAAAACAGATTTTGTTTTAATGAAGCTAATGTTTAAAAAGGAATAATAAATTACATAATCCACGAGATAGTGTAATATATTATCTACGACATTACGAGGCTAAAAGGATAAGATGATAGTAAGGGATAACATCACCCAGATACTCTGCCATCTTTTCAAGTATTCCAGACAAAAAACACGTATTTTCTGTAGGAATATAACACATTGGCGTCTTTTTAAATTTATATTGATATTTTATAATAAAGTTGAGTAAGGTTAACTGAAACAGTACATTATTGAACGTCTAAATTGATAATACTTGATCATCCAACTACTAGAATTACAAATTTAGAATGTTTGTTTCATATGAATAGTGATAGATTATGGTGATCTACCAGCCATTATTAGAATTAACTTGATAACCAACCAAATAATTGATATCCCTTTATTTAATTTACCTAAATAGATTTTACTTGCCAAATAAAAGTACTCTGGTTTTAATGCCTGTCATTTTATGTGATGTTTATTAAAACGAGAGGGATTTTCCCCTTCACAGCATATTTGACGCTGAAGAAACTTAATTTTTAAATGAAGTTTGTTTGTGCAAGATTTTACTTAAATAAAGCACGTTTTCCCCATTCCCCCAAATTTTGGGTCAAATTCTGGGATTTTAGGATCTAGGCCTGTGCACTCTTATATGTTATGGATAGAGATTGATTATACCCTATCAGGGCCCCGCTTTATGCTCTTGTCAGAAATTATAGATTGGGCCCCTGGAGTCCCCTAAATACATGTACAAAGCATAATTCTTTTAAAAAAAAAATTTATTCATTCCTAAATTTTGGTTCAAATTGCTAAAATCTTAAGGTTTATGCCTATGCACAAAAATTTGGTGTGGAAACATTTTGCTATCAGGTCCGCTTTGTGCACTTTAAAAAAAAAAATGTGTTTGTTATTCAAGATTTTATAGAAATAAATTTGGGTCAAATTTCTTCGATCTGTAGGTAAAAAACCCATGCACACATATATGTTTGGATAGATAGTTAATTTTACTATCAAGCTCTGCATTGCATTCTTGACACAGATTTTGGGTGAAAACACCTTAAGTATGTGTTTTAATGCAGGACCTTTCTTTTTAAAAAATTAAGTTTTATCGTTAAGTTTTTGTTCAAATTGTTTCGTATCGGTAGGGTCTAGAACTAAGCACATTTATGAGGTAGAATTGAATTAACTGTCAGGGCCCACTTGTTCTCTTTACACAAATTTTGATTTGGGCCCTGAAGCGCCTTAAATATGTGTTTATTTGCGTATTTTACTTATAAAAATATGTAGGCCTACTTCACACTGTTTAGGCCAAATTACTCAGATTTGTATTATAATCCCAATCAAACATAATGTTAAAGATTTTGGAATATATATATAAATTATATATATATATACATATGTTTATATGTTTTGGTTATTGTATTTGCTATTTTGGTTATAGTGTGTAATTTATTGTTGATATGAGTTGATCAGCCAATAATAAAATGGCGTTGTTAAACTAGCTACTGTTGTCAATTTTTCATAAAATAATATTAATTACAGGATTCCATAAATATAACCTATGGTTATTTATATATAAAGATAGATAATCTTAGTGTAAAAACAAGCATTTTATACACTATTAAATTATCTAAACTTTTATAAAAACTTGTATATTAATTAAAAATCCAAATTTAAGTATTAAATAAAAAGATAATAATTTAAAAAATATATACTTTTATATTGGCATAGTGATAGTGCTGCTCTCTAATAACCACGGAATGTGTTAAGGAGTCTCTCCACTGTTGCCATCTATACAGACATGTTTCATCGCAATTAAATGAATATAATTCAATATTTGTTGATTATATGCTAATATTTCTAGTAGATACAAATCAGACTTTTATTTGTGGTGTTTTTTAAGAAATGTCTAAATGGATCCATTTCAGTTGTCTCGCAAGATAGCTGCATTTTTAAGTTATTATAGGGTAAATCCGGGCGCATAGTGTTTACCGCGTGATCAAATAGTCGAAATCCTAAAACATATCTCACTTTTTGTCGTAAATTACTTGAAAATCACAGTATTTTTTCAGAACTCTTTATAAAGATCTTAAAATACATGAAGATATTATTAAAAAGCCTTATTATAATTAGCTTACGTTGAAAAACTGTTTTCTAACAACTCGACTTCTTAAATTTCTCTACATATTGTCACTAGAAATTACAATTGTGTAAACATAAACGTATAATTAATCTGGTAATATCGCGTCATATTAGAGGAAGCTATATTATTTTGTGCAATTATATTCTCCAAAATAAAACATCTCTATATAATACGGTATAATTAACATTTTTTTTCTTAATTTAATTTAAAATTTGTAGTGAAAATAATAACTTTTTCTTAATGAAGTTTTATATTAATTAATATTGACATAAAGTAAAATAAATTGTACGGAGCACTGCAGATACTTTCTCTAACTTATCTTAAAATATACATTATATTAATTTCCTATAAATTCTTAAGTTTTTTGAAATGAATAATAGGTATATCTATACATTGTTGTAACAACATTTCTCCAAGGTCATAATTGAAAAAATATACAATGTTATTTACTCTATGGCATTGAACTATCACAGAAAACATGAAAAAATATAAATATCTCTGTCCACCAAAGAGCATAATATCAAATTCACTTTCAGACTTGAATTAAAAAGTATATATATTTGATTTAGTTAAGATATTTTTTGTTTTATAAAGATATATTTCAAATACAAGATTTTAATCTTTAATTATATTACAACTTTACAAAATAAGTTAATTCGTTTCCAAATAGTTGTGAGAAATCATTAATATTGGTAAATTTTCTCCATGCAAGTCTTTTTCATGAAATATAAGGATAGCCATCTTTTTTGTAATTAAAACAGTGTTTAGATATAAAATATAATAAAATCGTTAGAAAAAATTATATTCTCTTTATGACCTCAGTAAAAATAACTTGATTTTAGGGCTAAGTATCTAATCCCAAAAATCCTCTGGGACATTAAAAAAAACCACTAGATACAAGGTCTTGACCCAATAGTAATATTGTTTCGGCTCTAGCCCGGGTATAGACAAACGGACAGACAGACAGACAGACAGACAGACAGATATTCAGGAATGTGAAAAACACATTTATTTTCAGATAGTCGACATTTATCAAAATCTTCAGCTCAATTTTTTTGAAGATTTTTTTTTATCTTTGCTCCGAGATGTCGAAAGAAAGTAATACGAAACGTGTAGAATATATATAGTTTGTTTTAGTACCGCGTCTAACTAACTGTTTGAGTTAAACACCTACGTACTAATTACATTAATGTACTGGGGATGGGTTGGATTAATTTAAACCAAGCATATTTTTAATTAAACATTTTGGAAGCCTCCCCCCCCCCCCCCCCCCCCCGACTCGTTCCCGAAAGGAGCAGCCGCAGCCTCCCACCCTTACGAAAATCCTGATTCACCCCTGTGATGTACAAACACTTAACCTAAGAGTTAGAAGGAAAAATAACAAACTTCTGAGAGACTTATATTTAATACACTATGGCATTAGAGAATTATTGCGTTTGAACTTAAGTATCTCTTCACAACTGAAGCTCACAAAATTATATTGAATATTTGCCAATATATCAGAAACTATTGGTTTTATAAAAATATATTTCATATAAAAGTTTAATACTTTTAATACTACTATAATTGTACAGTGATAAGTATTTAGTCTCTTAAATATTTGCGGAGATATAAAAACATTTTTGCTTCTGTAATGAACCCTAAAAGTCATTTTCATGGAAAATGAAAAATATCCATTTTGTTTATAATATTAATTATCGCCTAGGTGCGAACTTTAATCAAAATCGTTATAGCCGATTATGAAAAATTGAATTTTTCTCAATTAGAATTACGCATCAGACCGAAATCCTTAGTCATTTTGACGAAAAATTGAGGCTAACCATTTAGTTTGTAATAATATTCAAAATTTAAAATGAAATTTAATCAAAATTGTTAAAATCATTTGTGATAAAGGTGACC
>JBCFYV010004277.1:0-22896 GCA_039000515.1 Timema cristinae | reverse complement strand
ACCCGATTATGCAAATGAGTTGCAGATTACCGCACCAAAAAAATAGTCTCCCCATCACATCTCTCAGTCATTCCCCCACCTCCCCACCTTCCCACCTCACATCACCGCGACATCTCAGGAACCCTCCCAACCCCCCTCTCAGTCATCACAGGTGCTCCATCCCCCCACCCCCCTTCTCCACACCTCACATCACCATATCTATCACAACATCTCAGGAATGCAAATGTGTCCTCGTATACTGCTTTTACCCTTACTCTCGAGCACAGGTACCGGGGTTCGGAGACCGTGTAGGAACCACCTAGGAGACAGACGTTGGACGTTGGTTATTCCTAGCAACACCTTATTTTGTCACAAGCTTCCGAATATTCTTTAGATTATTTTATCCTTATATCACTATCAACATCACATTTTAATAGATATATTAGTACTAATAAAAAACTTAAAAATCCAATTCGAACGTCAATCACGAGCCTACACAGGTATACACAATCACCTCCCCCTATACTCGGTCATAGCACATCCTGACATATGTTGTATGTGTGTGTAGAGAGAGAGAGAGAGAGAGAGAGAGAGAGAGAGAGAGAGTGAGTGGTGACAATAGAAATGTTTCTCTCTCTTTCTTAGGTATGAAATATTCTCCGCTACTATCCCAGACACAAATATGTACTACTTTCCCTATTCGTCAAAAGCTTCTACGTCACTCATATTATCGCATTCATCACCCAAAGTGTTTTTGCTGGAGCTGACATATAAAGGATTTCCCTCCAAGTTGATGATAATACTCTATGATACTTCATCAATTCCTTGCTCTGGTTTCAAGTACTCTAATTCAATTTTCTTGGTGCGTGCGCACCACGCTAACCATTCCTATCACGTTACAAAGTTAATTTTTTCCGTTGCTAGGCTCATAACAGCGTTTACATTAAAAGTAACGTTCTTTTTTTATGTAGGCCTTTATCAGTGCCTAGATTAATTATATGGGGTTGAAATCAGGATAGTATGGAAGTAAACGCAAAACAAAATGTATATACTTTGCTAATAGTAGTGTACTCATATATATCCTGTTAATTAAGAGGGCCAAATATTGACAACAACGTATTTCCATTTAGTTGATTCAAAAGAACTCTGTACTCAGTCGCAAAAAACCAATACAAAGAGGCTACAAAATACCATTTAATTCTTTATTCACTTAATCATTATATATATATAAGGCAATAGTCTCACCAACACGATAAAAACAAAAACACTCATCGATATTTTCCAAGCTGCTTCCTCCCACGCCACCTAGCGCGGACAGTGAAAGCAAACATTGGCCGGTCTGGAGCTAGCACTGCCAATGGTAATACTAACAATTTGAAATTAATCTTATCCGAAAATATATCCTGCCCTAAATACCCTGATTATCTATACAAGTGCTAACACACAATGTAGTCTTCTGCGAACAACATAAACAATAGAGTAAATTAATTTTCTGAAACTGGAAAAACACATTTTCCTCATACGCTCCATACACGATGGCTGACAGTGATTTTTGACAAGCCCCAGTTTTCAAAGTTGGAGATTGGAAGACTGATACTCACTTATTGAGTTGCTGAAGCGGAGCAAATTACTCTGTTGCCCGCCGTCTCAAGATATGGTGTTGAATCTGCTGGATCCTCTGCTATCTGGACAACCTACTGGCCTTAAGGCTAGTTAGATCTGACTCAGGGATTGTTGTGAAACTTGCTCCAATCATGAAATGACACTTGAATAATGTGGAAGTACCTACAACATGCTTTTAGTGATATTTCATAGATTTGTTAAGTACCTCCCATAAATCACCAAAACGTGGATAGCTGAGGGTATGAAATAACAAACAATTGATTCTAAACCGTATAATTAATCTAATACCTGAGGTGGTTCAAATACACTAAAAAAAAGAATAAATATTAAAAACAAAAGATAGAGTGTGCTGAGTGTGTAAACTTGCCTAAAAACACTGGGTATACTTAAATAATACCCAGCACACGCAATTTGGAATAATTGCGGACACGTCCTCACGGCCGTCCTCAACAATAGATAACCAATGCCCAGGGGCGTGACTAGACCTTTAGTTTCATAACCACACGTGAATTTACCTAACTTATAATACCGAAGGATGCTAGTGAGAGATGGAAGAACAAATATCTCAGATAACAGTAGTTTATTTAATTTCCCAAGAAAAATGAGAATAACAATATATATAAATATATAAACAATCATCAAGTATGTAACGTCTTTACAACTTTATTCCATGGCCTCATACAACGAGCGCCAAATTTAAAAGCCAACATCTACGCTTGATATGGAAAGCAACAGTTAGGCGTGAAAACTAAGCAATTAAACCTCAGCCTAACCTCGTACTGTTCAATACGACAATTACTAAAATATAAGCTCTATGCATTTCTAATAATACCTCATCAGTCCCAAATAAGGGTGAGTATATGATTAAACCTAACTGACATATTACCTGATGTTGGTGTTAGAACAACCCATGCAATAGATTGGCCTACACCTCTCGTTTACAATCACAAATTGGTTGCTATGACAACTTCCTTTTACCCCTATGGCGCGCTGATGGCGGCAGGTAATTCATGTTCAAAGATGAACATCAAAAATAACCTAACCAGAACTATTCTCATACAATAAACTTTAAATATAAACCTCGCAAGGTGTTTCATTAAGTTAAAGTCCATAGACAAGGTAAAATTATGAATGACATAATGTATAAGTCTTAAGTTCTGAACCAAAACCCATTACTATTTGAAAATAATTAACAAAAGCAGATTTTTTAGAGATAATGCCCATAAATATAAGTGCACAAAAAAATAACATCATAAATAGTATACAAAAAGCATAATATGATACCAGCAAAGTCTACGTGATTTTAAATTTATTATGCCCGAAGTTTTTTAGGTTCAATCATGCCGGACATATGGCAAAGTTCACAGTTAAAGATTTAGATCTATTGTCATTTAAATCAACACAAACGCCAAACGACGTAAAATCGTAAATGTTTCTTTAAGATATTAAATCTGAAAAGTCTTAAGGCCAATTACTTTATGCATACTGCTAAGTGCAAAGTTTTAAGTTATATGTAGGCAAATATTTGAAGACGCAACCAAATGCCAGTATGAGAGTTTTAAGTCCATTCATCATGGAAAGTCACTAACGCGCAAGTTTGAAAGCTCAAGTCTATTCATTATGAAATAACACTACCTCTCTGGACCCCTCATCACAGCCCTCGGGCGTGACGCGTTGTTATTGTAAACATCGTGAACATATAGTCCGTATTTGTGTATGAAGGGTGATATCTGAGTATAGACCATTTTCTGTAAGAAGGGATAGTACGTGTTCCCCGGAACCGATTTTCGAGAATTGATATTTGGTGATGAATTATCGATGATTGAGAGTGAATAAAACACGGATATTATAAAATATATATATGCTAATTGGTGATTAAATTATCAGGAAGCCCTTCCACCTACAGCGCCTGCAACATCGAAAACTGTCTATATTTTCAAAAAGTTCCTTTCCCCCTGTTCTGGAGTCCATTTTTTCACCTCCATCATGTATTTTAAAATGAAATTTCCGTCATAGCCCTTGACATTATGGGCTAGGAGGGTGATGTCTTCAAATTTTGAAGCTTTAATTTGCTCTATAAATCCGAAAAATTGGGCCATTGTTGCATCACCCTTGAATATGCGAGTCCTATCGCCCCCGCAATCGATGCAATGATTGTCATTTGCATCTATATGAAGACAGGCCTTGCAACACGACTGCACGACACAAAAGTTAGGTTCGTGCAGGTACGTGTTGAACGCACCTTGAAGAGGCGTTTCTTGTCTGCATTCAAAATCGTAAAATACAAACATGAAATTGCTCTTTTCCAGTGACGGCTTGGCTGAGGCCCGCTTCATATAACAGAAATGCCCAAAAGGGCGATGGGTCTCGCATACTCTACAAAAAGTCTCATAACACCTGTGTGAAAATTCTGCTCTTTCCAAACTGAAAAATTGCCCGCATACCTCGCAAACCTTTTTGACGTCACAGACCGACATGTGACCTCTGCAAAAACCGGGACGTTTATGGTTATCAAAACACTGCTGATTTGAGAACCGACGCCCGCAATCTTTACAGGTCACAGATCGCCTCCACTACAAGCCGGTTTAGCGTAGCATCTTTTGCATGCGGATTCACATTTGTGTTTGTTCTTATGATCAAACGGCACACGGCACTCGCGGCGAAAGTACGAGCACTTAAACGCGGCTGTCAAAGATGTTATGACATCAAAATGGTTTTGCTTGTCTTTGTGAAAATACAAATCAAGGTACCCCTTAAAGGAATGTTCGAAGGGAGTAGGCCCCTCAAATAGGACCTGTCTCCCCCGACGTTCCCTGAACACGGTGATTTTGTATTCGGTGAGGTATGTTTGAAATTGTTTCAGTTCGGTGAGTCCACCACCTTTCAAAAGATTCACACGGGCATCACGGCATAGTTTCACTGCTTTGAGTTTTTGAATATTACGGCCCTCCTTTATGTATTTATAGGTGTTCACGTCCATGCATCCCGGTTCTCTTTTAACGTCACATATAGCCTTGGCGACAACCAACCCGCGGGCAAGGCAGAGTGTGTCGCCATTTTGAATAGTAATTATTCATTTATTATTACGGCTATACGTGGTAGCGGAAGCGAGTTTATCACATGTATGATTACCCCTCCCGCGCGGCTCTTTAGAGTGGTGTAACTTGATATACAGAGGGGATGAAGTGAGGAACGAATCATTGCTTTGTAACACTCGTTCTACATTAGAGAGCACAGCCTTCGCGTCAAGCTGCTCTGCTCGTCTAAAGGAAACGAACACAGGTCTTGACGAGGAGTCTGTGTTGACCAATAGTAGACCTACGTGATCCTCGGCGCTAACTCCATGATCCTGGAGACGTCCAAGCAAAGCATTGATTTGCTCCTCGAGCCAGGTTTTAGCGTCACGATCGCTCCCCGGCGTCCCTAATTGTATGATCAATTCACGACCGACATAAAAAAAACCCGCCTCAATTGCTTAATTCTCTCTTCGACGATTCGGAGAGGGACGCCTTGAGGCAACGCTCCTCCTACCTGATTAACCGGGCCAATACTCGGTGCCGAAGACGGGCCAGCGATGGGTTGCGGGGACTCCCTCGGGGCTCGAACACCGTGCTGAGGCGTTGCGGCAGCGATGGTTGTCGGTTATTGTGAGGAATTTGTAAACATTGTGAACATATAGTCCGTATTTGTGTATGAAGGGTGATATTTGAGTATGAAAAAACTATAGACCATTTTCTGTAGGAAGGGATAGTACATGTCCCCCCTCCCCCTCCCCGAATCGATTTTCGAGAATGGATAATTGGTGATGAATTGTCGAGAGGGTTTAAAACACGGATATTACAAAAATATAAATTTATTCGACGTAACTAAAAACCGGTCTATAGACCTCCAGACGCCTTGGAGACCCCTCGCCTCAATTTAACCTTGAACATGATATTGACGTGAGGAACTCGTAAACATCCTTGTTCCACAATAACAAGTGAACATATAGTCCGTGGAAGGTTAATATTAGAGTATGAAAAAACTATAGACCATTTTCTGTAGGAAGGGCAAAAAAAAAACTATACTCTATAGTAGCTTAACTGAGTCGCACCTTTTGATTATTGATGTGTGATTATTCATTATTGATGTGTGATAATTGATGTGTGCTGGGGGATGGACAAGCGAGATTTGAACTCAGACCTCCTGTATTTTCAAAAAGTTCCTTCATACGAAAACCGTTGACCACCTATTCCAATATGACCTTGAACAAGTTTGTACTCGCTCCCCGGCATTGTAAACATCGTGAACATATAGTCCGTTTTTCCTTAGAAAGGTTAATATAAGAGTATGAAAAAAAAACTATAGACCATTTTCTGTATGAAGGGATTGAATCGATTTTCAATAATGGATAATTGGTGATGGATTATCGATGATCGAGAGGGTTTAAAACACGGATATTAGTGTCCCCCCTAGCCCCCCCCCCCTCCACGAATCGATTTTCAAGAATGGATAATTGGTGATGGATTATCGATGATCGAGAGGGTTTAAAACACGGATATTATAAAATATATATTTATTCTAAAAAAGTTCCTTCATACGAAAACCGTTACCACCTATTCCAATATGACCTTGAACAAGTTTGTACTCGCTCCCCGGCATTGTAAAGTAAATATCGTGAACATATAGTCCGTTTATCCTTAGTAAGGTTAATATAAGAGTATTAAAAAAAACTATAGACCATTTTCTGTAGGAAGGGATAGTACGTGTTCCCCCGAATCGATTTTCAAGAATGGATAATTGGTGATGGATTATCGATGATCGAGAGGGTTTAAAACACGGATATTACAAAAATATATATATGCTCATTGGTGATTAATTATCAGGAAGCCCTCCCACCTACAGCGCCTGCAACATCGAAAACTGTCTATATTTTCAAAAAGTTCCTTTATATCAAAACCGGCCTATAGCCCTCCAGTCACCTTGGATATGTTGATTGCCTCACAACAACCTTGGCGAGGACTTCGTGAGAGTTTGTAAACATCCGTTTTTTCGTGGTTGTGTAACAAAGCAAACGACTATAAATAGACCTCGAGATCTTTCCACTCGTTCAATATAATTTGTGATTTCATCCTATAAACATCAAGATGAGTTTTGACGATCTTGAAAACTGGTTCAATTTCGGTAAGTTTAAAAAGTTTTGTATATTTTAATGGGTAACTATTTTACATGATAAAAAGTATTTGGTGTACAGAGGTATTTGCTCTTTACAGACTTCCAAGAAGACACAACACCGGCGCCTGCAGGAACTATTCAAACGCGGTCTCCAGATGTGTTGGGGCTTTTTACCAATGAGGAGGTTTGCACGGCGGGTAATTTCCGGCTTTAGATTTGAGCATGATTGGTGTGTAGTTTTTTGCCCCTCTGATAGTAATTAATATGTATTTATTTAATTTCAGATTTTTGGGACACTGCACCACCGCCGCAGCCAGCCCAAAAGATGGACGACGACATGTCGGTCACTCTGACCGAGCTCGAGCGGCTAGCCCCGGAGATCCGGGATGGTGTGCAGGCGCCGCTAGGGGTTCAAACCGACGTCACGGCAGCCATCCCTCATGCCGATGTTTTGACCGAACTTGAGCTACTAGATCAACTCTTAAGTGAGTATGGACTATACTTGTAAATAGAAAGATTATTTGACTTCCTCGCTACAACTGCTGCAGGGCAACAGAGAGAGAGGCAGAACCCAGTCATTAGCAATGGGACGAGGGAGTATTTATGTCGTACCAACCAACAATTCTGACGTTAAAAGCACAGCTGAAAATGCGGGTTTAACCTTTGTTAACGCGTATGTTTGGAACAATTATATTTAAAGTCTGTTGAGTCAGGGGTCCCGCGCTCGATTCCCGGGCATAGATTAAAATGTGGGTTTAAACATACGCCAAGTTATGTGAGGCTTTCTTTAACAACCTGCTGAATATTCTAAACAGTTAGTTACATACGCCAAGTCATGTAAGACTTTCTTTAACAACCTGATGAATATTCTAAATAGTTTGTTAGTTACATACGCCAAGTCATGTAAGGCTTTCTTTAACAACCTGATGAATATTCTAAACAGTTACATACGCCAAGTCATGTAAGGCTTTCTTTAACAACCTGATGAATATTCTAAACAGTTAGTTACATACGCCAAGTCATGTAAGGCTTTCTTTAACAATCTGATGAATATTCTAAACAGTTAGCTACAAAGGCCAAGTCATGTAAGGTTTTCTTTAACAATCTGATGAATATTCTAAACAGTTAGCTACAAACGCCAAGTCATGTAAGGTTTTCTTTAACAACCTGATGAATATTCTAAACAGCCAGTCATATATTCTTACAAATAATAAATTATTGTAAGTCCTAGGGTGTATTTATTACACACACAATTTGCGAGGGGGTCCCGGGTTCGATTCCTATTCATGTGTGTTTAACCTTTGTATTTATTACACACGTGTGTTATAGTTGAAATGGATGTTGAAAATGGCGGCCCACCGACAACCATCGCTGCCGCATCGCCTCGGCGTCAGGGAGACGGTGCTCGAGCCCCGAGGGAGACGGAGTCCCCACAACCCGTGGCGGGGCCATCATCGGCACCGAGTAGTGGCCCGTTAATCAGGTAGGAGGAGCGTTGCCTCAAGGCGTCCCTCTCCGAATCGTCGAAGAGAGAATTAAGCAATTGAGGCGTTTTTTTAATGTCGGTCGTGAATTGATCATACAATTAGGGACGCCGGGGAGCGATCGTGACGCTAAAACCTGGCTCGAGGAGCAAATCAATGCTTTGCTTGGACGTCTCCAGGATCATGGAGTTAGCGCCGAGGATCACGTAGGTCTACTATTGGTCAACACAGACTCCTCGTCAAGACCTGTGTTCGTTTCCTTTAGACGAGCAGAGCAGCTTGACGCGCAGGCTGTGCTCTCTAATGTAGAACGAGTGTTACAAAGCAATGATTCGTTCCTCACTTCATCCCCTCTGTATATCAAGTTACACCACTTTAAAGAGCCGCGCGGGAGGGGTAATCATAAATGTGATAAACTCGCTCCCGCTACCACGTATAGCCGTAATAATAAAGGAATAATTACTATTCAAAATGGCGACACACTCTGCCTTGCCCGTGCATTGGTTGTCGCCAAGGCTATATGTGATGTTAAAAGAGAACCGGGATGCATGGATGTGAACACCTATAAACACATAAAGGAGGGCCGCAATATTCAAAAATACAAAGCAGAAGATTTATGCCGTGATGCACGTGTGAATCTTTTGAAAGGTGGTGGGCTCACCGAACTGAAACAATTTCAAACATACCTCATCGAATACAAAATCACCATGTTCAGGGAACGTCGGGGGAGACAAGTCCTATTTGAGGGGCCTACTCCCTCCAAACATTCCTTTAAGGGGCACCTTGATTTGTATTTTCACGACGACAAGCAAAACCATTTTGATGTTATTGCATCCCTGACAGCCGCGTTTAAGTGCGGGTACTTTTGCCGCGAGTGCCGTGTGCCGTTCAACACAAAGAACGAGCACAAATGCGAATCCGCGTGCAAAAGATGCTACGCTAAACCGGCCTGTAGCGGTGGTCGAACTGTGACCTGTAAAGATTGCGGGCGTCGGTTCTCAAACCAGCAGTGTTTTGATAACCATAAACGTCCCGGTTTTTGCAGAGGTCGCATGTCGGTCTGTGACGTCAAAAAGGTTTGCGAGGTATGCGGGAAATTTTTCAGTTTGGAAAAGTCAAACTATTCACACAGGTGTTATGAGTATTTTTGTAGAGTATGCGAGACCCATCGCCCTTTTGGGCATTTCTGTTATATGAAGCGGGCCTCAGCCAAGCCGTCGCTGGAAAAGAGCAATTTCATGTTTGTATTTTACGATTTTGAATGCAGACAAGAAACGCCTCTTCAAGGTGCGGTCAACACGTACCTGCACGAACCTAACTTTTGTGTCGTGCAGTCGTGTTGCAAGGCCTGTCTTCATATAGATGCAAATGACAATCATTGCACCGATTGCGGGGGCGATAGGACTCGCATATTCAAGGGTGATGCAACAAAGGCCCAATTTTTCGGTTTTATAGAGCAAATTAAAGCTTCAAAATTTAAAGACATCACCCTCCTAGCCCATAATGCCAAGGGCTATGACGGAAATTTCATTTTAAAATACATGATGGAGGTGAAAAAATGGACTCCAGAGCTCATCATGAACGGTGGGAAAATCATGTCCATGCGTTACGGCCCGCTCCACTTTATTGACTCGCTGAACTTTCTCCCCATGTCGTTGTCCAAGATGCCAAAAACGTTCGGCTTGGACGAGTCTTTGGACAAGGGACATTTCCCCCATTTTTTCAACAAAAAAGAAAATGCGGGGTATACGGGTCCCTTGCCGCCAAAGGAGGACTACGGCGTCGGCGAGATGTCGGTCGAGGGAAAGGAGCGCTTTGAGAAGTGGTATGACGCGTTGGTCAAAGAAAATTACGTCTTTGATTTTAACCGCGAGCTAGAACTGTATTGCGTGAAAGACGTAGAGATCCTGCGGAAGGCCTGCCTAAAGTTTAGAGACATGCTCGTGGAGAAAGCAAAGGTGGATCCTTTCAGAGAGGCGTGTACTATCGCTGGAGCGGCCATGTTGGTTTACCGCCGAAGCCATCTTAAGGAGAATACCGTCGGTATTGTCCCTAACGGTGGCTACCGGTGCGCGGACCAACAGTCGCACGTCGCAGTACAATGGCTCTGCTGGGAGGCCCATCAACGCGGTGTCTCTATCCTTCATGCGGGTAACGGCCGCGAGGAATACGTGTTAGGACGACGTGTAGACGGCGTTGTTAAAGCTGGAGATACCACCACCGTCTTCCAGTTCTGGGGCTGTTATTCGCACGGGTGTCCGCTCTGTTATCCGGACAGGACCACCCCCGTCAAAAACAGCCGCCACGAGACCATGGAGACGCGCTATGAGGCGATCATGGTCTGCGTGGAAAAGTTTAAGAACGCCGGCTACACGGTCGTAGAGATGTGGGAGTGTACTTTTAACGCGATGAAACGCACAGACAAAGACTTGCAGCGATTTGTACTCCGGCACGAGGTGTATACCAAGGAGCCCCTCAGCCCCAGGGATGCATTCTTTGGCGGGCGTACAAATTGTATCAAACTCTTCCACGAAGCTGACCTTTCTTGTGGAGAGAAGATCAGGTACTTGGACGTGTGTTCGTTGTATCCGTACGTTTGCAAGTACAAAAAATACCCCGTCGGCCACCCCAAATTTCACTTGGAGCCAAATTGTCCCGCTATAGATCGAGTAGAAGGCATAGCCAAAGTTACAGTGACGCCTCCGCGGGATTTATTCCTGCCCGTATTGCCTACACGGATGCACGACAAGTTGATGTTCATCTTGTGCAGGAAATGCGGGGAGGAGAAAAACCAAGACGCGTGTCGGCACAACGACAAAAAAGATCGCTGGTTGACAGGCGTCTGGGTGATTGACGAGATCCGGAAAGCCGTTGAGAAAGGCTACACCGTTGAAGCAGTGCACGAAGTGTGGGAGTACGATGTATCTGTTTACGACCGTCAGACACGTTCTGGCGGGCTGTTTCACGGCTACATCGATACTTTTTTGAAAATTAAACAAGAAGCCAGCGGATGGCCAGAGTGGTGCACCTCACGAGAGGAAAAGTTAGCTTACATTCAAAATTATGAGGAAAGGGAAGGAGTAAAACTCGATTTCGTTTCTGTGTGTAAAAACCCAGGTCTCCGCACACTGGCTAAACTCTTTTTAAATTCGTTATGGGGAAAGTTTGGGCAAAGACCCGATTTACCACACGTAGCCGTTGTCAACGACTATCAGGGCGTCCACAAGTACCTGACGGATCCGTACATCACCGTGGACAGCGTCATAGATGTTAATGACGAGGTTATGTTCCTCAATTACAAGGATGCGCGTGACGCGTTGCGCCCTAACCCTAACACGAGTGTGGCGGTGGCGTGCTACACGACTGCTATGGCTAGGTTGCACTTATACGGCATCCTTGAACAATTGGGGGACCGCGTTTTGTATCACGACACGGATAGCGTTCTGTTCACGGAACGCCCCGGCGATCAGAGTCCACCGACCGGAGACTTTTTAGGTGACCTCACTGACGAACTTCAGGATTACGGGCCGGGAAGCTACATCAGCGCCTTTGTATCTGGCGGTCCCAAGAATTACGCGTACCGGATTTGTGTCAGTGGCGATCCCACCAAAACAAAAACGGTGTGCAAGGTTCGCGGGATCACCATAAACTACGGCAACCGGAACGACGTTAATTTTGACGTTCTGAAAGCGATGGTCACCGAACAGGCCGCGGAACGGTACATACAGATACCGCACAAAATTATAAGAAAAGGTCTTGCGACTGTATGTACCGTTTCGCAGAGTAAGGTTTACAGGCCGGTGTACACCAAAGCCGGATAATCGATGATTATAATACGTTGCCGTTTGGGTATCAAAGTCCTTGCAAACGCGCTCGCCACGAATAAAAGGTGATTATTTAGACGGGCCGAATAATCACCTTTTACTTTCTTTCACTCTAGACAGTTACATCGACATACCATTTTTCAAAGATTTTGTTGTTTTTTTCATATTTTTTTCTGCATGAAAACAAGCATTTTTTTATATTTTTTTATGCACCCGGGTTACTTTTTTATATTTTTTTATTTGCCAGTGCAATCCTACGCCTACCTGATTTTTTTCTAGTCAATTATTTATTTGTATATATTTTAATTATAATAAATTGTTTGTATAAATTTTTATTTAGTACCGAGGCCACTATTCCCTCATATTGTAAACAAAACCAGTTATGTTTATATATTGTAAATATTCATGACCAAATAAATATTGTAAAAATTGTTATGTTTGTGTTTTTTAACGTCTATACCCCACACCTCTCTCCTATCCTATAAATACAAGTTCATATAGCTTATAAGCTCAGTCTCAAACATTATGGACAAGTTGAAACATCCATTTTGGGCCATCATCAGCGGCCCTTCAGGCTGCGGGAAGTCACCGGGTACACATCACGCCGTAAGGATGTAGGGTAATACCACCAATTACTTTACAACTTTGATTGAAAGCAAGTACTAAAATTTCGCACTCTAGAAATATGTCTTATTATATTTATTAATCATAAAGTTAATATTAAAAGTAGGTTCAGATTTAAGAGAGGGCGACAGGGGCTAAAGCCTCAGGGTCTTCACAAATCCACAAACTTGTTTATGAATACAATAAAAATATTTTATTTTCAAAGTTTTGACATTATCTTCTGTCGTCAACAAGATCAACTAAAAACTATGGTTAATATAAACTTTGGTTTTGTTTCAAACCAATATAATTTAGCATAATGACAGTAGCTACTTCTTTGAATAATATGTTTAACATCGAGGTTTTAACAGTAAGTTTCGTAAATAAAAATTATAATATTAAAACTTTGAAAAGGAAATTATTTGTTAAATGTTGGGCCTTTCAACTTATAACCCGGGCGCCTCCACAGTTCTAAATCAGGCCCTTATAAAAAGTTATCAAAAATCTTGCTATTATAATTATTGATTACTGTATAACTACTACTAAATTACTAATTAAATTAATTAAAAAGTTAAATACAATTGTGGCAACATGAGTTTCCTGTTTTAAAATAAGAGGCTTCCTATGATAATCAAACTGTAGTATTTAGTGTCAATAAAAGGTGTTAAAGGAATCTCCTCTCAAACTCCTTACGTCAAACGGCCACTAGCTCCAGGACACTTGATGTGAATTATCTCCGACTCACAAACTGCACTTGTGTCTGTTTTGAGCGCGCGTACGTACGAGCACAGAATACTCAGCGAGTATATATAGGTCCCGTTATCAGCGGGACTTGTAAACATTTTATATTTTTATAATGATCTAAACAGGTATATCCATAGTTTCCCTTTTTCCCCTCTTTAATTGGAAAAGGTTTAAAAATTACAGATTTTAATTATTCAGCTCAAGAACTGTATCCATTTTTAAGATGGTAAACGATGAAAGGGGTTGAAGAATGTGAAGGGAGCTATATTTTTCGCGTTCTACCCGGGTATATTTGGAATATAAAAGAGCCCAATTGAGATGAAATACTTGTCTAGTTGAGCACTCGAGATACATTTGTTCTGTGCTGACAGATTCTGTCACAACGTAGCACTAGGGTGCTGGAGATCTTAACACACACACACACACCCTTTTATTTATTAAGGGATCGTTATAATAAGGGAAGGTACCTGGCCACTCTTCCATGATGGGTTGATAATTATATCTTTTGTTGCAAATCCTTATAACATCCTACAAGTTTTTTAAAGATCGTTGCGCAATTATTTATAAATGCTTTACTAACATTCAAGCCAAATAAATTCTATCTACAACTCAATAAAATGTCTTTAAAAAGCTAATAGTCATCTTTAACAGTCATTATTATTTATAATATTAGTTTTTCTGAATTGGATTTTTATCATACAAGAAAGACTAAATTTATGACTTGCTTGGAATATATCTACAGTTCATTACTTTTATTCATTTATTA
Organism: Timema cristinae; assembly: GCA_039000515.1. Classification (NCBI taxonomy): domain Eukaryota; kingdom Metazoa; phylum Arthropoda; class Insecta; order Phasmatodea; family Timematidae; genus Timema; species Timema cristinae. The sequence goes on along the minus strand of JBCFYV010004277.1, from coordinate 8,719 downwards.
TTTAGAAAAAAAAGAGTTTACTTAGATTGTTTAGAAATATATCTTAAATGTTTTTTTTGTTAAGAGATTTCACAGTAGCTATATGATTCATTCCTTTATTGTTCAATGATATTGCATTTATCTTAGCATTGTTTTGTATATTTATAGTGCTTGCATCTGTTGCCAAGCGCTAAAGAAAATAAAAGGAAGTAGTAGTAGTATCTCATTGTGATAACACTGGTTACCAGTGACTATACTACCAAATTGAACAGGAAGATGTAGGTGAATTTTAAGAAAATGCCTCTAAACTTGTACGCACAGCAGAAACACCAGTGAAACCCAACAAGGATTAAATACTCAATCCGCTTTTAAAGTGTGGTACACTATCAGTACTGCCAACCCCGCTAAAAGTTCTTCAAATATAATTAATCTCGTTCCTCCTTCCCATACTAAATTAAAATAAACACATCAGTGCATACGTGGACTAAAGGATGAGTTTGTCTGATGGTGATGGGAAGGCTACGGTTGAAATCCCGGAGAGGTGCACTAAGGATGCGTTTATTCCCATTCTCCTTTCTCTGGTACATACTCTTTTAATATTACCTTCCTGGTCTCTACGTCATTAGACTTGTTAGAAGCGATGGAGGAAAATAACAACTATTATAAAATGTAATAATAATAATAATAATACGTTAACTGTGCAAATCTGTCATCATACAAATAATTTTTAAAAAATCGTTACACATAATAGATTGAAAGCCATTTTTTCAGTGATCTTTAAACAATTCTTTGCAAGTTGAAAATTAAATACATTCGTTATCGTATTTTAGTGTGGTGAACCAATACTCAATCAAATAACCTATACTTTAGGTCTGTATTAAATTGTATGTAGATCCTTCACTTCTACTGTGTCTATTGGTTCTAATCTTTAGAGTGTGTATTATAGAACTCAATCTTGGTACGACAGTAGGTGTAGGTATTTAATAACTGTTGCTTTCAAGATAGACAGATATTATTTTTATTAATTTGTCGGCATTGATAATCTAAAATAGGGGTCGGCAACTTGTTGATCGTGATCGACCGGTCGATGACCTAATAAGAGTCTAGCACCAGCATCGGTGGCGTAGTTGGCTAACGCGCGTGTCGTGTTGAGCTCGATTGTTGAGGATGGGGAGATCGAGGAACTGGGGGGGGTTTCCTAAATGGTTTTCCAGTTTTCAAGATCGTCAAAACTAATTTTTTTTAATGGTAATCGGCTGCAATCAGTTACTATAATGATCGACTGTATTGATTTTGAGGCCTATTTATACTCTCTCATTTTTGTTTTTCCACTAATATCAAGGTTATGCATTTCATCTCACACGTCAACATAAGTGCGTATAACCCGATCGGTTAGTAATACGAGCTGTTAATATTACTTATTTGAATGGGGTGTCAAACCATGTCCACTGATCAAATAAGTATTATAGTTTATCTTTTACCGAACAGGGTATAAATTATTTCATGTCCTTCTAAACTCTGCGACTAACCGTTGAACGCCCTGGGGGTAACCAACAGGATATTCCGACAATAACTCGTTCTAGTGATGTTTCAAGTAGTAAATGGAGATTGTAAGATAACATATTCTATAGTCCCCAGCCACGGCTGCTGCTCTAGAGTCTGTGGTCCCCGCCAAAGATGTTGCAGGCGCTGTAGGTGAGAGGGCTTCCTGATAATTAATCATAATATCCGTGTTTTAAACCCTCCCGATCATCGACAATTCATCAGCAATTATCAATCTACATGTCTTGAGAATCGATTCGGGGGAACACGTACTATAATTATCAGAAAATGGTCTATAGTTTTTTTTCATACTCTTATATTAACTTTCACGAAGTCCTCGTCAAGGCTGTAGTGAGGCAATCAACATATCCAAGGCTATTGGAGGGCTATAGACCGGTTTTCATATGAAGGAACCTTTTTTTTTAGTTACGTCGAATAAATATATATTTTAGAATATCCGTGTTTTATTAGACGCTACCACCAGGGAACAGAGCTTGAACCGGGGGTTACCCCCGCGGGGAAAGAAAATGGTCTATATGTTCACGATGTTTACAATGCCTGGGAGCGAGTACAAACTTGTTCAAGGTCATATTGGAATAGGTGGTCAACGGTTTTCGTATGAAGGAACTTTTTTAGAATAAATATATATTTTATAATATCCGTGTTTTAAACCCTCTCGATCATCGATAATCCATCACCAATTATCCATTATTGAAAATCGATTCAATCCCTTCATACAGAAAATGGTCTATAGTTTTTTTCATACTCTTATATTAACCTTACTAAGGAAAAACGGACTATATGTTCACGATGTTTACAATGCCGGGGAGCGAGTACAAACTTGTTCAAGGTCATATTGGAAATAGGGGGAAAGGAACTTTTTGAAAATATAGACAGTTTTCGATGTTGCAGGCGCTGTAGGTGGAAGGGCTTCCTGATAATTTAATCACCAATTAGCATATATATATTTTATAATATCCGTGTTTTATTCACTCTCAATCATCGATAATTCATCACCAAATATCAATTCTCGAAAATCGGTTCCGGGGGAACACGTACTATCCCTTCATACAGAAAATGGTCTATACTCAGATATCACCCTTCATACACAAATACGGACTATATGTTCACGATGTTTACAATAACAACGCGTCACGCCCGAGGGCTGTGATGAGGGGTCCAGAGAGGTAGTAATAACAACTAAGTGCGTTAAAGATTTCATCTAATACGAATTTAGCTTACATAGTTAATTTTGAAGCGTTCGCCAGTTCAAGCGAATTCCTACGCCAGCCCAAGAGTGGCATATAATTCACACGATCCTTCTTTTATACCAAAACATAGCTTGCAGAACACGGAACCATGGGAAGACTTGGGGGGAGAACCAAAGAACATAGACGGAGAGTAGAATGTTCGATAAGCGTCTAGATGATAGTAGAAGTCGGGTCGTGGAACTGGCGGAGTGTTTCTTCTTTTCCACCTAAGGTCTTTGGGCCCTGGCGAATCATCGCGAAGCACCTTGGTGGGCGCGTCTCAGTTTATCGAGGTCTGTTGGGTTGATCAGGAGCGTGTGTATAAGTGGGCCGGGCGTGTTTACACTGGAGTTGGCCGCATACAGCATCAATAGAATAGGGTAAGTCCGTAGTTTTCTGTATTTTTGTAGTTAGCCAGCGGCTAATGCTACAATTCCAATTATGCTTGTAAGGTTTTGGATGCATCAACATGCTGATGTGACGTAAAGTAGGTGCCATTATTGCTGTATGGATTAGAACATATTACCTTCCTTGAAACAAACCTGAGTATAGCCCTTGTAGCAAGATAAATGAACAAAGCTACATAGCACTTTACCCTGGCCTTGCTTCGAAGCGATACCTAATAAATATGCAAGGGTCCTCCATTATCATTACCACTATTGAGAAATATACGGGCTGGTTTTGTAGATTGGGGAGGCAACAATGCTATTCGCTGATGCTTGTTCCTTTAATTTTAAGCAAATGAAACATTTGTGTATAACTTGGCGGACAGAACTCCTCCCTTGGTAATACACAACAACTGCTGTCTGAGTGACGATAGCGTCAACTTCATTCCTGCATGAAGCAAGCGTAGATGTTAATTATGAATGATCAGCTTTGTTGGAGGGTATTTTCTAAATAAAGTCATTGGATGTTTTTGATTATAAGGTGCACATGATGCTTCCAGTCTTCCACCCGCCCACAATATCAGCCCACTAAGCATTCACTAATGTTCTTACATATCACCCTAGGTCTGAAAATGGTTGCCACAGTAGGACCAAGAAATGAATTACACCACCATTATATACCGCTACTTTTCACCAAATTAATTAATTCTGCTTGTATTCCTAGTGCCTTTTCAAGTGTATGTGCACCACTTATTAGATCATCAAGATACATATATTGTTAAAGGACTTAAGAAGCAACCAGGTGATCGACTGTTTCATTAAGAGTCAATGGTTTAAAGCTTCTAGTAGCCGATAAGGGAGCTGATGCTGTACCGGAGGTCATTGTAGAAAGATTATAAATTCTAGATTCATTTTTTGGGGATTCTCTCCGAAATATTCTTTGTAGATTTGTATCCCTTGGGTCCACCTGGATTTGACGATTCATTTATTCATTATCAAGTGTAAATACCACAGGGGGAGTATGAAATATTGTGATAATAGAAAAAAACTGTTGAATTGTAGGTTGTACCATCAAACTGTAATTTAATAAACGATCATTGCTGGACTTGAGTGATGCATCAAAGACTATGCGTGTCTATGTGTTTGAACTAGTTTCTTTGACCAATACCTAATATGGCAAATAATAATTAGTTTCATTACCCTGGTTCCATGATGATTGAGGTACTACTACCACGTGTTCAAGATATTTGTTCTCCTTCATAAAGACTATATACTCTTGATGAAATGTGATTATAACATCTAAGCCCTTTTTTTATGACGCATGCTAAGGAGTTGACAAGCTTGTCAGCTGCTTGACGAAGGGGTAATCACACAATGAAACATTTTGTGTGGTATCGCCGTGTGTTTTCTTGAAAGTGTGCTTCCAATTAATTTTCTTCTGTTGATAACAGATTGAGCTCAATTTAACTGATTTTTTAGCTGCGATCCTATACCGTCATAGCAAACAAACATCGACACATTATTTGCTAGATGTTTGTCACAAGTTTGACCTTGAATACTGCCGGAGAGTATATATGTCAATACCGTTTATTGGATTACTTCAAAGCTTGATGCCTTTATTCTTCCCTCGCACAACAAGTCAAGAAACAATCCTGCCTCAATCAGTTGATAATTGGCTCTGGAACATTGAACCTTGGCTCTGCCAGTTCTTCATGAGCTGGGATGTTCCAGTGGGTGGTATTGATATGAGTGTTGGATAAGCAACTAGTAATTTTTGGAAGAATTGGACATGTGATTTGAGTACTAAAATCGCTAACAATGGAACTTAACATAGTGTGCCAGTTCTGAAATTGCATCGCTTATACCACTTATAGAAACATGATTGCGCAAGTGATTTATGTCTCAACCACCGAACACATTATTCAGGCAGAGTGTAATTGAGAAGCTGAGTCTAGCAAAACTCTCTAAGGCTGCCGTTGACCATTATTGTCACGTACATGGAAAATGGCATTAGACAAGAGTACCTGACCAGATGTGCATTCCTTATAAGCGCAACAACGGTTAATTCTCTCCATTGTTACTTCTATGCTGGATGTGGTATTGTCCAAACTAGAGTCGACCAACATGCTGCTTGGTACAGTTATCCTGATTGTATGAGTCATCCATTGGATCACTGTGGAGGAGTGTGTTGTACCACTGATTGGAGTGTCTACACATACTTCCATCAATCTGATGATACACAGGACCAGGATGAACAGTTAGTAAAGACTGTGTTTACGAGCCAACAAATGGCGTTTGTATACACTATCACTCTTGAATAATTTGCATTGAAGCATGAGCTTGATCCCAACGTACACATGGCCTTGGGGTTGCCAGGTATGCACCATATGAATTCTCTGACTTTCATTTAGTCAAAATATTTATATGGTGGAGTATTTTTACTGTCATTTGACGTCATTGATTCTATTGCCTGACACGGTTTGTCTAAGAAAGTGATTAAGTCATCAGATGTGGAAATAAGCTTAGGAGGTATGTGTAGCTCTCATTCCCTTCTAGACAAAGACTCCAGTATATTAACAACTATCTAAAAATCATGGCTTTGCTGAAATTCCTATCAAATATCTCCTGAGCCTTTAGGACATTTAGATGGCCCTTAAACGTATTACCATGCTTTATTAAGTCCCATGATGATTTTCTGCTAACTGTGCTTGCCTCTAATAGGCCCTTTATTTGTTTTCTTACAATCAATATTTTGTTAAAATACCACGAAATTAGTGCTGCCCAGGCAGCACAGTAGTTTTATGCAAGAATAAATCCTTTGACCTGCCTGTAATGCTTCTCCCTTAAGAGACGAATTTAAATAATGTAACTTCTGTTTATCAGCAAAGTCATTGTTGCTATGTCTCATGGCAAAAAAAAATTCTGATAATTCGCCCAAGCTGTGTAATCGTTATCAAAACTAGATTGGTTAATAGGTGGTAGCTTTAGAAATAGGTTTGATTTGAAAGTTTGTGAGGACATATCAGTTGCGGATTTCACTGACCGTGCATCTTCTTGTGACCTAAACAACTTTTTAATTACTGCTACTACATCGCAATATATGGTTTCAAAACTTTCACATTATTCTAAATAAGTACAAACTCATCATCATTTAATTTTTCTAACAATGATTGGATGCATTTAAATCCATTGAAAATATTTTCTGCTGCCTGACATCTGACACTTAAATGCTCTAGGTTCTGAGTTACTAAAGTGACTCACATATGTATGTATGTATGTATGTAAGCGTGTAGTTATATCTTTCAAAACACCTCGTTTCTTTACCATCAATTTTACTTCATTTGATTCCATGACTAGTGGAAAGGGACAATGTTATATTGAAAAGTAGAGGAGTAGCCAAAACTAACGATACCTGCAGTCACTGTGGCTGCAAATCGTCGACATAAAAGTAATCAAAATGAACTAAAATATTAATATTGTTGCATAATTTAACTTTTATGTATACACTCCATATTATTACGCGCATAACACTGCACCAGCTAGCATTACGTGTCCCTTCCAACGTCTTTCACGACTCGACCCAAAGGGTTTCGTATTAATCTATCCCGGCCGGTAGGACCAAAATATTTTGTTGCGGAGGACCAATGATTGAAAAGAAAGTATTTCCATTTTGTTGGTTGACGAAAAAAAATACATAGAAGCTACAAATTACCACTTAATTCTTTGTTCACTTAATCATTACAACACCATATTATGTATGTATAAAGGAAATAGTCTCAACAACCAGATAACAAAAACACTCACCAATATTTTCCTCGTTGATACGTCCCAAGCTACGTAGCGTGGATAGTGGAACCAAGTATTGGCTGGTCTGGAGATAACTCTGCCAAGCGGTAGTAGTTTATAACAATGTGAAACCAAGATCAGAACAATCCTGTGTCTTAAATAGTGGTTTGTGCAGTAGAATAAGTGAATAATTCAAGTTATATCATAGTATTATTGAAGGGAATATTGTGATGTTTTCAATCAATCTATTATGACTATTTTATAAGAAGATGTCGGTGGTGGGTCTAATTCAACGTTGTGCGTTGTCAATAGCTAATAAACTGTCGGGTGATAAATTTGGGATCAGTTTGTTTGATATTTATTTCTCACAGATGTTAATATTCATGTCTTGATGCTAGTCACCGGTTTTCGTTCTTGATTTAAACAAGGCACTAGCAACAACAACAACAACCTTCAACACCTGCATGAACCACAATTCCCCTTTGATAAACGTGTTTTTAGTCCAACTGTTGTATCGTCAGTACAGTCTCGTTTCTTTGTAGTATTATTATGGAAATAGCTCTAATCTATAATTGGTCAACGTTACTGTCTGGTGTAGGCCCTAATGACATTGTGTCGACGGGACTATAAACCATAATAATAATAATTTACTGTTAGAACTTATGTATTTGACTTAGGTTTATCACTCTGAGGTTTCGTTTGTAATTGGTTTTATTAACCCTTTTCTGTCATTAGATATTAAACACTAAACCTCTCCTTAAAGTTTATTTTAGATTTCCAAAAATTGAGAGTGTATTTGAGTGTAGGTCGCTCTCCCTCTGTTTTATGGAATTCATGTATGACGCTCCGAATCACACACGGTCATAGTCATCAGTCTTTCTTGATGAGTCAAACATATGTTCTGACCCCCCCACCTCCCAAATTTCACCAACTTCTATTACTCTATGACACGGTGGCCAAACGATCTAACGCGCTAATCTCGTGTTGGACTAGACTGCCGAAAACGGGGAGATCCGGTTTCGATCCCGGTCGAGTGCATTGAGGGTGGTTTATCATAAATAGTTGTCCACTCCCTCCACGCAAACGTGAGTGCACTTCCTCTTAATTAAAACCTTCCTAATCCCTAACAAATTAGTGTAATTAGTACATAGGCAGAGCCCTGCGTTTGTGGAGATCGCGATAATTCGATTCGCGAATGTTAGATATGGCACTTTTTCTTTCAGATGTTCACATTTCAGGTTACCCTGATTGCAAATATGTGCTCAGAATTGTTGCGATAATTCGCGAAATCGGCGTTTTAGCGCGATATTCGCGATTTTAAACGATGTCCACGGTATTCGCGATTTAGTCGCAATTTTTGGCATTCGCGCTAATATTTTGGGATATTGAAAAATAAATATTTTAAGTTTGAAAATTGCATTTTTAATTTTCGGAGGTCCCTTTATTTCGTTCATGCTTGTACCACTCCCTTCTTGTCCGACACGCTGGCGTCGCATGGAAGGGTTATTTCATTCTTGGGAAAAACCAAGGTCAGGACTGCTAGCTAGCTGTTGCCATTGGAACGCTGCTATTGCTTCTCTACGTTAGCTAGGAAGCGAGTCTTAACAACATTCCAAGCACGCGGTCAGCACGTGGCTTGTTGGGTAGGATCGCTAGCCATCAGTTGCCTGCATAACGGTGAATACTAACGTGTGCGCAAGCTGTGGAGCGAGTCTTCTAAATAAATACCCAGCATGCCCTGCAAGCCAGTGCCATTTGATTTATTCGCGCGTCGCT
>JBCFYV010004276.1:0-21857 GCA_039000515.1 Timema cristinae | reverse complement strand
GTTTAATAAGTTGGAAGGTTAAAAAAAAAGTTATTATTTTTAAATATTTACAAAAACAATACAATAGCTTCCATCCCCTGTAGTTAAAATATTTTCGTTTTCATAAAAAAAACTAGGAAATAAGGACAAGGCTAAATTATTTTTTACTCTTATTAAAAGTTTATATTTTTTAAATATTGCAATAGAGTAGAGCTCATCTCTTTACTAAAAATTACAAACAGGCCTTTCCATACAGTATTTCCCCTTTGTAAAAATATTGAAATATACAATAATATAGGTTCTTTTTCATAAAGTTTGTTCATTTTGAAAATAACATAAAAAATTTAATATTTTAAACAGTTCAAAAATTATGTCGAACAAAGATCAGTCCTATCCCTTTTGATAAATTCATAGTTTTTGCCTGCCCCCTAGTCAGTCATCACTCGAGTCATTGAAACAACTCTTACGTCAAACAAAATTTTGTCCCTGGCAGAAGCATTCCCACAAGATCGAGTTCGACAGTGTTATTTGTTAACCTGCCTTATTTTTCTTCATCAGCCTTTTCCTTTCACCATCAAAACGAACACGTTATGGGTTCATATACTTTTTATTTTCCCCCCAAAAACTTTTAACATGGGGGAAATTTTTTTTTTTCTCGATACGGTTCAAATGCTCATTTTTTGCGTCAGAGTTGTTTCATTTTGCAACCCCCCGCTTTTATTCTTCGTTGTTGTTCCCCGTTTTTTTTTGACAACACTTTTTTTAATTTATCAATGAAACCTTTTTCTTGGCTTAGTTAAACCTTAAACAAAGTTTTTTTCTATTTTGATGCTGTTGTTCTAGTTTTGAGATTGCAGTTGAAAAACAAACCAATTTAGCTTGGTACAAACCAAAACTTTTCGAATATCTTTTTGTTTTCAAAAACCCTGTTTTCTTCGATATTTGCGTGTCTTCAGAGTTAATTCATTTAAAGATTTTTTCAGTTTCAACATTTTCAGCGTAATACACAGCAGCTTCAATCGAATGATTGGGGCGGGTGGGGTGTAGCTCCCGTGCTTTGAGAAACATCTTTTTTACATAGTTTACACGTTAAATCCTAAAAAAGAATGCGAGCTAATTCACTAATCATTGTAAACCATGTGTTAAAAAAGGCACATCATCATGTTTGGGTACATAATCTGCAGACCCCCCCTTTTTTAGCAATATATGGGGCAGCATCACTACAAACCACAACACTTTTTATAAAAATCCCAAAAAAGGGCACAATAACTTAGAGAGTTGTTTAGAAAAGCAATACTTTTTGAATGATTACTTTGTCCCAAAACTTTTAAAAGTCACAGATTTGATTTTTGTTTTTTTTTTCGTTAACCCCAATTTACCAAATAGAACTTGCTACCAACCCTTTTACTTCATAGGTTTTTCATTCAACGACACCCAATTATTGTGATCCCCTTTTTTTTCTTAATTTGTTTTAAAGTTGCTGTTTTTTAAAATCGAAAACAATTTTTCTTTAAAGTAAATTCATCTGGGAAAATTTGTTTTTGTACTTTCCAAAAAAATAAAAATTAAAAGCTTATTTTAATTTTGCCCAAAAGGGTTTCGCGTGAATAAAAGCCCTTTCAAAGTTTTTAAATTAATTTTAAAAGTTTAGGTCCAGACCATGGCATTTCAGAAAATTAGAAATATCAACATGGCCGTTGGTTATTCTCCTTTTTCGAAATTTTTAAATTTTGGATATTTTCTGGTTTAGAGATACGCGGACTTGAAACTTTTTGGTTAAAACAACAGGACTTTTCCCGTATTTACAAAATAACAGACACCCATCTGTTGTGAAAAAATCATAGTTAAAATTAATTAAAATTACAATCACTTTTTCTTTCAGCATCTTGAAGATATTAACACTATTGGAACTATTTCTCAACTGATAAAGTTTGTTGATGAATTGTTAAACTTTTAAACATTCTACAGATTTTCCCAGTAATGCAAGAGGATCCCCTCAAACCTAGGTAGTCCTCTTAGCATTTAAAATTAGTTTTGTTTTTACCCAAACTTAAATAATACCCAAACCATACAGCCTTGAAGAGTTGAAATTTACTAGTTAAAGGAACAGTATTAAGTAAAATTTAGATTCCTATACTACCTTGTATAAAATACAAATGAATGAGAGAATCAGAAAGATCAGAAGTAGATATTTTAAAATTTACCTGCAGTCGACCCTTGTTCAGGTAAAATATTCCGGAAATTATCCTACTAACTTATTGTGAAGGGTGTTGCCTCCCTTTGGGTTTATGACTGCATATTATTTACGACTTCACTAATATTCTGAGATGTAATTTAAAAAATCATTTCTGAAAATTCCAAGACTGACTAATGAAGTGAATCTGTACTTGATAGCAAAAATTTGTAAAAATATGTACTTAAATAAACAAATGATACAAATGACACCTTTTGGCTCAAAACAATTAAAATATCCTTTAGCTTTAGCTTAATCATAAGACACAGTTTTTGTTAAATTACAGATTTTTTTTTGGTGTTTATTACATGTTCCGCGTTATGAGTACTGGGTGCTGTGTAGATTTATGTTACTACTTATAAATATATTACCGGCACTGTTAAATACTGTGTTACTGCTATGGATTCATATGCACAAGTTGCTTGTGTATGACCTACCCCTTGCTTCTTAGCCCCCTTATCACTAGTGCTAAAACTAGCTAATGAAACTAATGGCAGCTTGATGTTGTGAAGACTGGCTTACTATTGGGTAGAGGGATCCAGCACGTCACATGATGTTTATAAATATAACGGAGTTGATCTTTACAAAAAAGAAAATATTTTAAAACGTAGTATATTGAAATCATTTCTAAAAGCGCGTGATTCTTTTTTGGGTGAAGTATTAAAAGGGTATTTTACATACAATTTTTTTAAATAAAAATACACTTCATTATGACTTTTTAAATATATGAGAGGGGTCCAAAACAGTATCATACACAATCCGTGATGAAACCAGTTTCACATTGGAATTTGCTTGTTCCAGTCTATCGTGCGTTTGTTCTGTGTGCCCATAGCATATGTTTTTACAGTGTGTTTTTTTTCTGTTTTTATTATTCTTTTGGAAATATAAGAAATGAACAACAAGCTATTAAAAAAATATAAACTTGGCATTGAACAAATTTAAATTTTTGAGATCGAAAAAAAAGTAATTCCTTTGGGATTCCTCCAATAAGGATTATTGCAACTGGGGAAATGGAGAGAAGACAATGGCTGGTGTGGGTTTGAAAAAATTATCCGAAACACAATCTTCAAATTAACAGGAAAAGACGATAGGTAAGTAAAAAATAAACTATATCATATCATTCTTTTTAATAGAATTAAAGATGCAGAAGTATGCAACTCAGTGTTAAAATGGCACAACCCCCATTTAAACACTTCAAATGTAATTGTTGTCAAGCATTTTATTAAGCGGTTTTAGTTGAAGGAGCAAGGAAAACTCATGTTCTGCTCTCCAAACCAGATAAGATAGAATTGTTTTTCCCCAAGGTTATAATGTGGCTCAATGTGTATTTTAGAGCACTTGGTGTATTTAAATCACTAGGAACTTGCGGATTTATTTTTTGTACTTATATTTGCTACTTACTAAATTATTTCTCTACAACTTTTAAGTTACCATCCCTTGACTGAAGAAAAATATGTAACACACAACATGCATTAACAATATTTATTGCAAAACTACTTTTCACGTTTAGAGGTGGGTGAAAAATTCATAATTTTTTTCGAAAGAATTCCAAACGAGTATTCAATAAACCTCCGAGCTCTTGTGAGTCTGTAATTGAAGATTCCTTTCCACACAAGTAAATTGCTGCCCACATATGGACGCATTACGTGTTCTGTTAGACTAAAACCCTCATCTCCAACCAAAACATAGGCAGTGGCACATCACTAGCTGTAGTCAGTGGGCTATTTTCAGGAATATCCAATTTCTCATTTTCAAGTGCGCTGTAAAATTTTTTGAGTCTTTGAAGACAGTTGAATCAAACTTATTTTCCATCAGCTCCAACATTGATGGCTATGAATTTGTAATCAGCATCGCAAATGGCAAGCTCCACAATGGAAAAAAGGTACTTGTAGTTCAAATGCAGAGATCCAAAGTGTCGGGTCTTAATGACTCGAATGTTTACCGTCTACGGTTCCAATACAGTGAGGGAAGTTTTCGTAGGTATAAAAGCCCTTGGCAATGCTCAACCATTGTTTTTTTCGATGGTTCAGGCAAACACAAGTCTTCCAAAAAGTTCCACATTGCCAAACGAAACCTTTGCAAATTTCTCTTTTTGTAGTTTTCTTCTATTCGATAGGAATAGTATAGGTCTACAAATAAACATCTTGTTGTCAAATAGCTGAAAAAAGGGAAACATATAATTTTTATTGCAGGAAACGAACGACAGAAGAAATGGAAAAATCTTAGGTATGGTTACACCCGAGAGCTGTGGATGTTGAAGCAAATCAAAACAGGGTTTGAAAGAGATCGAAGAAGCCCATATGTATTTTTATTCTCAATAGTAATTTTTTGAGCAAATGTTCAGATGGTGTTAATACTAAAAGTGGTAAAACAAGGAAGTAACTGAGACAAAAACTGAAATTCCAACAAATGGAGGAGGGCCATAGGACACCCTAAAGATGATCTAAGGGGTTCTAGTCTCTTAAAAAAAGAATTAAAGAAAAAAACTGCGAGAGGAATTTACTTGAACCTTGAAATTGTCCATTGAAAGTCGTGATAACAGACACACGAGCTGTAACCTTGTTTAACAAAAATTGGACACTAAAAGGTTGTTTGACTCACCATACGGCCCCCAGATGACCCTCCTCGGTAAGACCACGACTCTCAAACACTCGCAGCACTGTCAATATTGGACTGTTTTCTAGGCCCGGGTTCAATCCCAGTCATTACCCTCACCCAAAAGAAAAAGTAAAAACGAGATGTGCGATTTCAATGCGCTCCGTCAGCCGTGTTTAGAAAGCTCATAGAACAGTTCTCCCACGCGCGTTTGTAGCGTGTATAATGTTAGAGAGTATTTTTAAAAATTCACCCCTTTCCCCTCTCTCCCTCCTTTTTTCCCCCATGCCTTGAAACACATTACATATTCTGAGGATATATAATTTTTAGGAATCAGCCAGCAACTGTGACATGTCTTTTTGGGCGCGCTCTCTTTTTTCCACGGACATGTCGCGCGATTAAGCCGCTAGTGCGCGGGGCCCAAAGTAATGCATACATTTCAACTGATGTCAACCAGTTGGCTGCCTCTCACTTTGTCTTCCTAGCATAATTTGTCGTCAGTTTGTTTCAAGACGTGTCAGTCACTTGATTCACCTAGCATTAAAATATTAGTTTACAATTTGTCGACCATTTTGCCCCTTATATGCATCAGTTTGTCGACTAGCTGGTGCCAGTTGTGTCGGCCGCTTGAAAAAATTAAAATATACATATGGAAGCTGGATGCCTTTTCGTTTATTTGTTTTCATTTTGTCAATAAGTTATCTATCACAGGGTTCTACTCGTGTCGGCCATTTGGTCCTTTCTGTTCCTGCGTGACGATAACTTGTCAGTCTACCAATTTGTCCTCCCCATGACAACAATTTTTTTGTCAACAGTTTGGGCGTGCCATTGTATTTTACAGTTAGTAGCCTGAACAAGGTTCTAGACCCCCCCCCCCTCCCCCTCCATTCACGCTGCATATCCTGCCCACCGTAACTACGATACTTGATAATCCTAACAATGTATTTTTAATGACTACAGGGTATAAAACTCACCGTTATGTAACTTCCTCCACTCCCCAGTAACCTCATCCCTTTTTGGACCATATATCTTCCTAAGCATTTTAAGGGGAAAGTGAGAATTCTGCAACAGGGGGGGGGGGGGAATGGGGGGATGGGGGGGATTTTGGGATAAGGAAGGGTTGTAGCACGCGATGGTGGCAGAGGGGTGAGTGTGTGGAGCATCTGGTTTTTTTTCTGTGACTCATTAACATAATAATGGGGTGTTGGGGGTTGATGTGTGTAGGTTTGGTGGATGGAGGACTTGGGGGGAGGGGGGGGGGGGCAAAAAAATTTTTTTGGGGACACATCGGAGGAGGGTGGGGAGAGGACGTGACTGGGAGCTGCTGGGGGGGAGGGGTGTTGAAGCGCCCGACTCGGGATGGCTGAGGGGGGTCGGGGAGACTAGCATAGGGAACAGGGTTTTTTCTCCCTCTCTCTCATCATCGTGATGTATAGAGCACTTACTCCCTCAAACCTTGATCCTAGCAAAGATTGGGAATTAAGGATATGACAAGTATTATTCAGTACAAAATTCTCTCTCTCTCTCAAAGAGGGAGTGTACTTATGGACCTCGAACCCTGGTGATCAAGATATGACAAGTATTATTCTCTCTCAAAGAGGGGGTAGCTTATGGACCTCGAACCCTGATGTCAAGGATATGACAAGTATTATTCACCTCTAAATAAATAGTACAGTTTTTTTTAAACCTAGTATATTCTTAATTTACTTGATACATATATATATTCAGTACAAAATTCTCTCTCTCTCAAAGTCTTAGTCTTTTCAACATATAGTCTTTCACCACTTGAAAAGTTTGTATTTGTCGTCACCTAGATAGATCAGTTTCCCCGTTGCGAACGCGTTTAAACCGACTTCTGTATCTCGCGCCAAAGTTTTTGCCCGGAAGATGCACTTTACCCACATAGTCCAGCGTCACGATGTTCGGCTCGTCCCCCGGGTCGCTGATCTCTTCGCTCCTTCCAGGTGACGAACGTTGTAGGCCCCATACTTTTCGAGTTTAGAGATCTTTTGACGCGGTCGAGTTCCTCCCGCTCGATCCATCCAGCTCGATGGGACAAAGCGTCTTCATCGAGCAGGGGAGCGTCTTCGCCGAAATTTGTGGCTCGTCCCTTCCTTCAGCTTGTAGACGGCACATGATGTTGAACAGTTCTCGACGGACTGACTCGCCTCGTACATTTCCCGGGTTATGGCATCCGAGCCAGTGCACCGAAAGTCGCAACACTCGCTGTAACCCTTCCTCGGCTCTCGCGATGTAGTACTCCAAGCTGTTGTCTGAGATTCTTAATTTCACTCATGTCCTCCAGACGATAACCCAACCGTCAAACATTTCGAATAAGATGCGTCTCCCTACCTCCCCGGGCGTTTTATATGCAGGGGTGGGGGGGGGAAAAAACCCTCTCCCCCTGCATCGACCCAAAGAATTGTGTGTAATCAAAAGAAAAAAACTTAAGGGAAATTTGATACGATCTAGGGGGTCCCGGTTAATCCTCACAGAAAAAACCAAAGGGAAACAGGCTACAACTAGGGGTCCGGGTTTTTCAATCCTCCCCTCGTAGGGAAAAAAACCCTTCCTTCCCCTTTGGGTAAATGTCGGGTCACCCCCGGGGTTTTTTTCCCCTTTAAATTTATTCACAACCCCCCTATTTTTAAATTTTTAGGAAGTTAGCGGTTTCTAAAAAATATAACCCCCCCGGGTATTATGGGGGCTATTTGCTTTTTTCCCCTTTTAAAACCCACTATTCTAGGGCCAAAAAAGCTATGTGTGACTTATGTCCCTCTGACATATCTAACACAAGCATTTTTCCCCCCAAGTGTTTTTTTCCCCATAGGCTATTTGGGTTTTTTTTAAAGGGGTCTGTTTGTGATTCTACCTCTTCGGGAAAAAAAAGAAAATTGTCTTTTTCCCCCTCCCCCCAAGGGGCGGTAAGGTGGGAAAAACGGAAAAGTCGTTCGACGTAGGAATTATTTTTAAAAGGGTTTTTTTTTTCCCTAGCAAAATATATTTAAATGTCCGTATTGGAAAAAAAATAGACCTTTCAGAGGATAAACCCACCTGGGTGACGGGGTTAGCAAAGTGCTCAACTGTGGGGGAGGGGGCAAATTGGGGGGGGGGAAATGGGGGGGGGGGGGGTTTTACAGGGTGTAAAGTACTTGACATTCGTCAAGTCTTTTTATTTTCGGCCGTCATAAAGGTTAATTTTTAACCAAAATCGGGGAACCAAAGGGTTTTTTTCATGCTGGGGCGAAGGGTTCCCTGGGTAATTCTTT
This sequence comes from Timema cristinae, assembly GCA_039000515.1. Lineage (NCBI taxonomy): Eukaryota > Metazoa > Arthropoda > Insecta > Phasmatodea > Timematidae > Timema > Timema cristinae. Next base: position 13,781 of record JBCFYV010004276.1, on the reverse strand, counting down.
ATACGTTTAAATTTTTTTAAAAGGTTAATTATTTTACATATGGCCTGGAACTTTGGGTTTAAGTCGGACTTCAACCCCCCGCCTTAATATTCCATTTTCTTTGCTTTTTTTACATATCTAAACATTTATTTTTTGTGGGGGCATTAAAATGTACCATATCTAAAAATCTTTTTTTCCAGGGGATGTGACTCACAATACTAAAAGATTAATCAGAAAAAAAATACAAAAACTACCAATCTACAATCCCCCCAACCAATCCCGAATGAAAAAAAAACCCAATAACAGCGGATCTATTTTCAAAAAATCCAATCATGTGACTTTAAAATACTCCCAAACTACATTTTCCCCAATACAGGGGACTTTAAAACAAAGTCCAATCACTATATGCACCCAAATACAGGGGAAAAAATAGCAAAAACTCCCGGGGAATCTTTTCAAAAAACCCCAAATTACGGTTTTGACATAAAATAACTCCCGGATTACTATCTTGAACCCAAAAAGTACGCATTAAAATTTTAAACTAGGATTACTTTCAGCCCCAATACGTGTACAAGAGAAATAGCAAAAGATTACTATCCAGTACCAATACGGGGGACAATAGCAAAAACTCCCAGAAAAAAAAAATCATGTACCAATACGTGTGAACTAAAAATAATCCCAATTTCTACCTACCAATACTTTTTTGTGACAACTGAAAATAACAAAAGCAAAAAATATGTACCCCAATAATTTTGGAATTAACAATACCCCCCCCTTTTTTTACTATCCCCCCCCAAAATTACGTTTAAAATTTAAAATAACTACCAATCTACTACTCCCCCAATTTCGTGTGACATCTAAAAATAGCTCCCAAATTTAATTTCAGCCCCAATACAGACGACATCTAGCAATAATACCAGATTACTTTCACTTTACCCAATACATTTGGGCATTACAATACTCCCAATTACTAAAATGTACCTACAGTGTGACATCTAAAAAAAATTTCCAGATCAACTTTTTCACGTACCCAAAATACAGTGGGGACATCAACAAAGCACCAGATTTCCCTATCTGAAACCCAATCCCAGAAAGACACTAGAAAAAACTACCGATCTACTACATCCCCAACCCCGTGTGACTCTAAAAATATTTCCTTTTTTCCTATCTCCCCCCAAAATACGTAGACTTTTAAAATAATCCCAAACTATATCATGTACCCAATATTTTTTGGGGGAACTCTACAATAGCCCCCAGAAAAAAAACATGTATCTAATAAGTGTACATTTCAAAACCCTTCCAGATTACTATTGCATCCAATCCCTTTTTGACATCACAAAAACTACCAGATCTACTTTATTCCCAATACGTTGACAAGACAATACTACCAGATCATACATGTTTCCAAAAGTGGGGAATTTAGAAATAACTACCAGTTTATAAAAGGATCCAATACAGGGGGGGACTTTAAAATAACTCCCAGATCTACTACCCAGTACCCTACAGTGGGACAACTAGCAAAAACTCCCAATCAAAAAAATTCAGCCCCCAAAACAGGTAAATCTAACAAAGCCCTACTACTATCATGCATCCAAAACAGTAGCTCTAGCAAAAAACTACCAGTTTCTTTTTCGTACCCAATACATTTGTGACTCAAAAAATCCCAGACATTTCATTTTCCCCCCAAAAACAGTGTGAAACTAGCAAAAACCCCAGATCAAAAATTTTGTACTAAAAAAATTTTTGGGGGGGGAAAAAAAAACTATAATACTACCAATTCTACATGCCCCAATAAAAGAGAAAATTAAATAATTTCCCAGATTTTTTTTTTCACGTCCCCAATTTCAGTGTGCATCAGCAATAGTACCAATTACTAAAAGTACCCAATACATGTGCATCTAGCAATAACCCCCAATCTACTATCACGTATAAACATGTGACTTTTAAAATAGCTACCAATCATTTTCATGCACCAAATACGAAAAAAACATCTAGCAATAACTCCCAGACAAATTTTCACGTCCCCAAATTTCATTGACATCTAACAATAGTCCAAATTTTCCAAAGAATCCAATACTTAGACATCTAGCAAAACCCCCAAAATTTTAATTTCCCCCCAAATACAGGTGACATCTACAATAGCTCCCGATCTACATCATGTACCCAAAATTTACATTTGTGAAATGCAAAAAACACCAATCTAAAATCATGCCCCCAATACAGTATGACATTAACAATACTCCCAGATCTACTACAGACCCAAAAAAAAAAGACATTCAATGGGTCCCAGACATATCAAAAATCCAAAAACAGTTTTAACAAAAAAACCCCCAATCACATACGTATCCAAACTTTGGGGACTTCAAACAATAGCTACCAGATCTAAACATGATCCAATCAGTACGACATCTAGCAAAAAATACCGGATTTACTTTCAGAACCCAATCAGGGGACTTTTGAGCAAAGCTAGCGATCTACTATCTTTATCCAATACAGTGTGAAAATAGAAATAACTAGCAGATTAAAATCAAAAAACCCAAATACATGTGAATTAACAAAATTCCCAGATCTATTTACCAAAAAAACCCCCAAAATCAGTGTAATTTCAAAATACCAGACTAAAAACATTTTTCCCTTTCAGTGTGACATTAACAATATTTCCCATATCTTATAATGCCCCAATCAGTATGACATTAGAAAAAATCCAATCTACTTTTAATTTCCCCAAACAGTTTTGACACTAAAAATAACTCCAGATTACTATCAGATCCAAAACAGTATACTTTCTAGAAATTTAACTAAAAATCAAATTATTTACCCAAAATAAGTGTACATTAAAAAATTAGTTCCCAATCTCCCTCAGCACCAAATACAGTCCCAAAACTAAAAATTTTACTACCAAACTACTATCTTTTTTAAATCGTGGAAAAAAGCAAAACTCCCAATCTCAACCCATTTTCCCCAATACGTGGGGGTAAAAGGTTAAATATCTTCTGCCAATTTTTAAAACCCTTAGTCCTGCCAAGATAACCCCCAAAACCCCCCCTGATCCCTGATTAAATCCCCTAAAGGGGAAAAAAGGGTTTTTAATATCTTCTTTTTTTAAAACCTTCCCCCGCTAACGATTCCAAACACCCGATGGTTTTTTTTTAAACCTCGCTCATGGAAAAAAAAAGGGGTTTAAATATTTTTATTTTTTGGGCCCCCCAAACGAAATTTTTTTAAATTTAAAAGTGGGTAAGCTAAAAAAAATAATCCCCCCTGGGTTTTAAAAAATTTTCCACCCTCACAAGGGCCGGGAAAAACCGCGTCATGTTTTTTAATTTTTTTTTAAAAATTTCCCCGGGGGAAGGTCGGGGTTCAAAACTCACCCGGGTTTTTGGGGTGGGGGGGTTTTTTTTTTCAAAAAGATTTATCATAAGGGTCACGATTTTACCCTTGGAAATTTTTTTAAAAATATTGACGTCTAATGTAAAAATGGGGCCCCCAGTTATTTTAAAATTGACCTGAACGTTGTTGGAAAAAATTTTAAAAATTAGCTAAATGGGACAAAATTTTTATAAAGGGGGGGGAAGGGTACAGCCCCTGAATTTAACGTCCTAAACCCCCTCGGTCTTTTATTAAACAAAAATTTACGATTCAAACTTGTCTTAATCTATCCCCTTTTTAAACCTAAGTTTTTTCCCTTTAAATCCAAATAGAGGTTCAAACCCCTTCCCCCCCCCCCAGATAATTGGGGCAAAATTTTATCTTGAAAAAAAAAATTTTAAAAAATTTTTTAACAGGTTAAAAAATATCATTAAATTTTTTTAATTTTTTTTTTTTTAAAAAAAAACCCCTACTTGAGTCTTTTTGGGAAAATGATTTTAAAAAACACACTTTTTTTCCAACCTTTTTTTCCCCGGTTTTTTTTTTTTAAAACGGGAAAGGGCCGGGGGAAAAACAACCCAGCTCGCTTCGGAAAATTTTTGTTTTAATCAAACCCCTCGTAGATTAAAAATTTAAAAATTTTTTTGCAAAAGGGTTTTTTAAAAAAAGCTTTCCCCGTTCCCTACACGAAAAAAAATCTTTTATGGAAAAAGAACAAGACTGTTTTAAACCCTTTTTTTTTCGGGTTTACTTTTCCCATTTTCCCGGGTTTGGGTTGCCCGGGGGCCCGGGGGGAAAGGTGTCAGACTTTGTGGACGGTTTGGGTTCAAACCCAGTACCAAAAAACCCCCTTCCTTCCCCTCTGGGGAAGTGGGAATGCCGGGCCCCCCCCCGGGGTTTTGGATTCCCCCTTTTCATCTCCCAACCCCCCTTCCTTTACCTTACAAAGAGGGACGTGATTAAAAAAATTTTAAATTTTTCCGGGTTTTTTGAAGGGGGCTGTTTTTTTTTTCCAAATTTTTAAACGGCAACAGAGTATGTTTTTCCTATCAAAATTGATTAATATGAGGTAAACAAAGCTAGGGTGTGACCTGGGTTTTTTTTCCCCTATTACAATTGACTATATCAAACTTTCAAAGAGCATGCGCATGTGTTTTTCTTTTTATTCCCAATCTACTAATCAAACGGTCAACGGGCCCTTTTGGGGTTTTCCATCACAATTGACTAAATTGAGGGTAACAGAGCTATGGTGCCCAGTGTGTTTTTCCCCTTTTTCAATCTGACTATTATTAACAAAAAAAAAAGAGCTATGCGCGCCTAGTGGTTTTTCCCAAAGAGCTTTGTGGGGTGTGTTTGCTTTGGGGGGATGAGAAGTCGGTGTTCGTTCCCCTATTTTTTTTAAAGGGGGTCTTTTTGTAAACTCTCATCCTTTTCGGGAAGCAAAGAAAATTGTCTAGTTTCATAGTTAATAGGGTTCTAATTTTTTTGGAAAAAATTTTAATGTGAATTTTTGAAAAAAATTTTAAATGTGATTAAAGAAAAAAGTTTAAAAAAAATTAATTTTAAAATTGTATGAATTTTGAAAAAAAAATTTAAAACGATGTTTAAAAAAATTAAATTTTTTTAAAGATGAATCTTGTAATAAAATTCAAATTGATTTTAATTTTTAAATGATTGAAAAAAAAGTTTTTTTTTAAAAAAATTTTTTTTAAAACTTTTAATGATTGAAAATAAATTTTTTTGGTAATTAATTTTTTTTAAAAAAATTTGTTTAATGAAAATTGCTTTTTTTAAAAAAAAAGGGGGGGGGGTAAGAAATAATAAAAAAAAACCCATCCAAAATTAATTCATTTAAGAATATAAATTTTTTTAAAAAACACATAGATACAATTATTTTTCTTAAAATTGTTTTTTAATGAATTTTTAAAATTTAAAAACACATAAAAACCCCCAACTAAATTTCTCAAGTTAAGTTCAAAAAATTTTTAACATTAACAAATCACTTAATTGGGATACGGGACGGGAATTTTTTTTAATCACTTACACTACGAACAAAATTTTTTAAAAAATTTTTAAACACTTAGAGTACTGACTAAATTTTTTTTTTTTATTTCAATCCTTATTTTTTTTTCACATAGACGCATTTCCCACCCATAGAGTTGACGGTCTGATTGAGAAAGGGGACCAGGGAAAGTTTTTAATTTCCCCGGGCTCAAATATCTTTTATCGTCGATAAGCATAAAAGCACTCTATTAAATTTTTTTTTGGTGTCCCTTTTAAAAACCCACTGCTCTTATCAAAAGACCCCCTTTTTGATTTCGTTCATCTGTCAAACAATTACAAAAAAACCCTTTAAAAGAAAGGGGTTTTAACGACTACTCTTCCCCCCCTTTAGCCTTGAGATTCCCCCAACCCCCTTCCCCCCAATGAATAGAGTTTGGGCGTTAAAAACCCAAAAAAATCGTGATGACTGACCCCGGTCTCGTCTTTTAGTTTACCGAGCACCCCCTTTTTTCATACGGGGAACCTGAAAAAAATTTTCTTGTCCCTAGGGGGGGGTGTCCAGATACCCTTTGCTAACAGGGCAAGTCTTGGGACATTTCGAAAAGTCCGTAGAAGAAGGAGTCGTATCAGTTTTGAAGTTTTTGTACCCTTGGGGGGAAAAAGGGGGGGCATAAAAACCCCCCTAATCAGACCCTTTCTTTAAACCCCCCCCAATTTCCAAAAAGGCGAATCCCCCATTTGAGGCATATCAAAAAAAATCTCTTGCGGGTTTCCCTCTCGATGATGGGCTAGGTTTTCTGACACATCGAGCGGGTTTTTTTTTTTTTGGGGGCTAAAAAGGTTACCCCCCCCCAAATTTTCCCCTCCCCCTTTGGGAACTATTTTTTTATCGTACGGTTTTGCCTCTTTTTAATTTGAGGCGACCAAATCGGCATTGTTCATCATTTTTAAAAACTTTTTTTCAAATTGATTAATGCTTTACTCCTCCCTTTCGGGTTCAACCCCCTATACGGGGGCCCTCCACGGGGCTTTTTGAAACGAGAAAACCCCGGGGAACTCTGTCGTTTAACCCTTCGTAAAATAGCTTTAGATGACGGGAGTGAATGACGTACCCCGGGGGTTTTAGCTAAAGTTGTTTTTAAAAATTTCTCATGTTTTTTTCCCCCCCCGGTGGAATCCCCTTTTTCAGGACAGAACGGGAAGTCAAAAAAAGGGGGTGTACATCTTTGGGGGATTCAAAATCTACCCGCAAGATATAACCCTATCCCCTATCCTTACTTTTAGCACCCTCCAATCGGCAATTTCTTTTTCTTTGAAACCCCCCCAAAAACTCCATAGGGAATGAGGACGATACAAATGAAAAAAGTCCCTTTACGTCCAATAGACAATGTAGGGCCCGGTTTGGGGGGGTCAAAGGTTTCCCTTTTTAGCGGGTTATTCGTACAGCGTGACGATTAAAAAACCCCCCAAAAAAATCCCCCCCCGGATAGCTCCCCCAATGAATTTAGAGGGTTTTCCCCCCAAACGTTAATTCGAAACCGTACCCGGGGGTTTTCTTTTAAAAAGAGGGTGGTACGCTGATGGGGGCTTAAGGGGCCTTTCCCGGGGCGAGCCTATCGCTTCATGCAGAAAATCACGAAAGTTCTAAAGACTCCCCCAGTAAAGTTACGTCGTTAAAAGGGAGAGGTTCGAATAGTCCCAAAGATTTTACATTCGAATACCCCGCCCAAAACCCCCCAGGCGTGATAAAAGTCTACCGGAGTTTTGAATCCGTGAGCGCATTGTAAAAATTTAAACTTTGTCCTAACGAGTCTCGTTACCGCTCAATGAATCAAAATTAAAATAGGGGAAAATCCCCTTTTTTGTGGGCTAAAATTTTAAGGTTCAACCCCCCGGGGTGGCACTTCGGGTGATTTTTTAAAAATTTGGGTTCGGGTAAGATACCATTTTTCTAGGGGGAAATACATAAAAAATGAAACTATTTTAATTTTAAACGTTTACCCCCAAAACCCCCACCAATTATTTCAGATTATTTGAATCTTTCCCCCCGTCTCTCCCCAAAAAATTTACTTTCCCCGGGTTTGAGAAACGCTCCCCCCCCTAAACGGATCGTTTCTCTCTTTAACGAGTGATTCTAAAGGAAAAAATTTTGTGCAAGTGCGTTTTTAAAATTACTAGCTCATGATCGGGTTTTTTGTAATTAATATTGCACCCTGCGGACTACCCCACGATAAAGCCCGGGTTTAAATGAAAAAGACCCAACCCAAATCATCATTTTGTGGGCCCCTTCTCGAATTTAGGGGAATGAGAGGCTGTATTTTGAGGTCTCTTTGAGCGGGAAAAAAATTTTCAGGGTTTAAACGGGAATATAATGCTTATACACGTTTTGCAGTATCTTTGACGCCTCAAAAATTGGTAAAGTACAATTTTTTTTCCCTGAAATGAGGGGTACTTAAAGGGGGTTTTCCAAAAAACTTTTAAAAATTTTTCCCTACAAAAAAGCTACATGACGCTGAACTTCCCGTAAAAAAAATTTGGGTGGGGGTCATCTCCTTTTGGGGCTAAGTGGGGTCTCCGGGGCAGCTTTATACGAAAAACCCCCTTTTTTTCCCCCCGTTGTTTTTACTGAGAAAGTGGGGGAATTTTTCCCCCCCTTGAGGGAATGTACCCTTACCTTTTTTAATTTTTTTTAAAAATCCTCTTTAGTTTTTTGATTTTTTTTTTCAGTAAAAAAAAGGGGGCGGGCATCTATCACAAAAATATCTACGCCCTCGGTTAGACTTTTGATGAAGTTAAATTTATTAATGTCGGGTTTTTTAATCCACAAAGATATTTTTCTGCCCCTGTATCTTATCAGAAAAAAAATTACATGTCTAGACCTTTTTAGCACTAAAGGGTAGGGAACAATTACTATTTTTTTTGGGGTTTGGTCACTGTACCCAATATAAAAGTACTCCCAAAAAGTTTTGCAGTGTACACATTTATAATTTACTTTAAAAATTTTTTTAAAAACGCTCATTTTTTTCTTTTGGGGGAAAAGGGAAAGGGACCCCAGAGAGAAAAAACCCCCCCCAAGACCCCCCACAAATACACAGATTTTGACCCTCAAAAAATTTTTGTCAAATCCCTTTTATGTTATGAAAATTTGTGGCCCTTTTTTCAAGAGCAGCGTGCCCCGTATCCCAGGTCAACCCCCCCCGACAACTTAGGGGGGCCCCTTTTAAAACCCCATCCTTTTGGGGGTTTTAAAAAAGCTACGTCACCGGGGGAAAACCCCTTTCCCCCGGGGGGTTTTTTATCCCCAGGAGGGGAGAGAATATTAAAAATATCCGGGTTTTTTTCCTGTGATCTGGGGTTTTAACCCCGGGAAACCTATGGATCGTACCCCTTTTCCCCCGAAAAAAATTTAAATTTTTTACCCCCCCCCCCCCGCGAATGGGGCCATATTATTTGGGAGTACAATTACCCCGGGGAAGAAAGGGTTTAAACCCTGTATTGTTAACCTGAAAAAAAATTTATTATTAAGTACGGTTACCCTAAAACACACCCCACACCCCCCATACAAAATAGGGGTGTAACTTTTCACTTTAAACCCTGAAAACAATTCACGATTAAGTGGGTTTTTCCAACACCCCACCATCGGGGGGGTTGGGGGAGATAAAAAGGGGAAATAACCCCATTTTTGGATATTTAGCCTTTTGAAGGAGGGAAAATATATTGTCATATCTGGAAAAATTTTTTTTTAAATTTTCCAGATTTTCATACTGTTAGAGTGCCCTGTTTCAATCTGGTCCAATTTCAACTTTTTTGAGTGCTTGTCTCAAAACTTTTCCCCTTTTCCCATCTTTAGAGTCCTGTCTCTAATTTCCCCCCGTTTTATATTGAAGAGGCTGCCCCCAAAACGTTCTACTTAACTTTTAGGGTTTTTTTTTAAAAAAATTGTCCCTACTTCTATTTTTTAGGTGCTTATTTAATTGATTCAATTCTTACTTTTTTAAATGCTTGTCCCCAACCCTTTCCAAATTCTTTACTGTTAAGTGCCTTTTTTTCAATCTGTTTTAAATTCATACTGTTAGAGTGCTTGTTCCCCCCCCGATTTTATTTCAAAATTTTATGTGCTTTTCTCCAATCTGTTTTTAACTTCAAAATTTTTAAAGGGGCTTTTTCTTAAATTTTGATTCAAATTTTCCAACTTTTAAAAGGCTTTTCCCCCAATCTGACCCCACTTATATTGTTGAGTGTTTGTCCCAATTTATTCTACTTCATGGGTGTTAGGTTTTGTCTCCAATCTTTTTTCCCACAATATTTTTTAGGTGCTTGTCCCCAATTGTTCACTTCAAAATTTTTTGAGTGTTTTTTACCCCAAACGATCCTACTTCATATTGTTAAGTGCTTTTCTTCAACTGTTCAAAATTTTTTTTGGGGTTTTAAATGTTTTACCCAATTGATTCATTAATATTGTAAAAAGCTTATTTTCAATCTGATTCATTCAAAATTTTTGAGGCTTGTATCCAATTTGATCCTTTTTTTAAAAATTTTAAGAGGTTATCTTTTTTCTGTTTTACTTCTAGTGTTAGAGTGCTTTACCCAAAAACTGGTTCCCATCATTTGATAGAATGCTTATTTTAATCTATTTACTTCAAATTTTTAGGTGCTTGTATCCAACCCCGATCAAACTTAAATTGTTAGATGCTTATCTTAAATTTTGATTTTACTTAAACTTTTTGGAGTGCTTGTCCCCAAAATTTCCCGGGACCCCATATGTTAGAGTGCTTGTTCCAATCTGTTCCTACTTTTTTATTGTAAGATGCTTTTCCCCAATTTGGGGCCAGACTTCATTTTTAAAAAGGGGTTTATCAAAAATCTGACCCCAATTTCTTATTGATAGAGTGCTTATCTTCAATCTGACCTACTTATTTTGTAGAGGCTTTTTTTTTAAACTGGTTCGATTCATACTGTTAGGGTTTTTTGCCCCCAATTGACCCTATTTTTATTGTTAATGCTTATCTTAAAACTATCCCCTTCATATTTAAGATTTGTTTTTACCAAATTTCTGACCCTACTTCATTTGTAAGAGTGTTTTTTTAATCTGATTCACTTCATAAAAGAGGTTGTCAAAAATTTGGGGCAAGCCCTTCATCTGTTGGGAGGGGCCTGTTTTTTAAATTTGGTCAAAAATTCTTATAAAAGTGCTTTTTTAAAACTGCTCCCGATTTTTGCAAGTATTTTCTTAAATTGGGCCAGATTCTAACTGTTAGAGTGTTTGGGGTTTCCTTCTGGTCCAGACTTCTTTACTTTTTTAAAGGGTTGTCCCCAACGCCCCATTTTAATTGTTGAGTGCTTGCCCAATTTTTCCATTTTATTGTTTTGGGTGTTTTGTCCCCAAAACTTTTCCCCACTTCATATGTTAAAGTGCTTGTCCCCAAATCGACCCAAATTATTTGAAAAGATGCTTGTATCCAATCTGATTTTTTACTTCATAGTAAGATTTTGTCTCCAATCTGTTTCCCCACTTCATACTTTTGAGTGCTTGTCCCAATCTTTTCTACTTCATACGTTAGATTTCTTTCTCCAATTTTTCCCCACTTCATATTTTTTAGAGGCTTTTATTAAATTTGGTCCAATTTCTAACTGTTAGAGTGCTTTTTTTAAATTGTTTTTAAAATTTATACTGTTAGATGCTTGTTCCATCTATTTTATTTCTTTTGTAAAGTGCTTATCTTAAAAACCCATTTACTTTGGGTTTTAAAAGGGGGGTTGTACCCAAAACTGATCCTATTATTTTTTAAAAAGGGCTTTTTTTTTAACTGTTTACTTCATAGTTTTAAAGGGGTTTTAAACCCCAAATTTCTGTTCCACTCATTTTTGATAGAATGCTTATCTTTTCTGTTTTTTATTATAGTGTTAGAGTGCTTGTTCCAACTGATCATACTTAAATTTTTTAGAGTCCCTTTTTCCCCAAAAGATTCTACTTCAACTTTTTTGAGTGTTTTTCCAATTGGGCCAACTTTTTTACTGTTAGAGTGCTTGTATCCAATTGATCCTATTCATATTTTAAAAGTGTTTTTTCCCCCCTTTGATTTCCTCAAAGGGGTTTTAAGGTTTTGCTCCAATCTTTTCCCTATTCTTATTGATAAGGCTTATTTTTCAATCTGTTTTAAAAATTATACTGTTAGAGTGCTTGTCCCCAAAACTTTTCCCTTTTTTAAAAATTTTTAGAGTCTTATTTCATCTGTTTTTTATTTTCATACTGTTGGGATGCTTGCCCCCAAAACCGTTTTTATTCATACGTTGAGTGCTTGTCCCCAAATTTTTTCCCTTTCCCCTATTTTTTAGGGTGCTTATCCCAATCTGATTTTTTAATTCAAACTGTTAAGTGCTTACTTCAATCTGATTTACTTTAAATTTTTTAGAGTGCTTATTTTAAATTCTGATTTTATTTTTATACTGTTAGGGTTATTTTTAAAACTACCTATTTTATATGTTAGAGTTTTTTTTCCCCCAAATGATCCTTTTATATTTTTTGAGTGCTTTTCAAAAATTTGGGGAAAGATTCATATTTAAGGGGGCTTGTCTTCAATCTGCCAGACTTCATACTTTTAAGTCTTGTTTAATTTTTTCCCTATTTTTTACGTTAGGTGCTTTTCCCCAAATTTTTGTTTCCCTTCAAAACTTTGAGGTTTTTTCCAATCTTTTCCACTTATAGTTTTAAAGGGGGCTTATTTAAAACTGTTTTTAAATTTTATACTGTTAGATCTTGTACCCAAATTTGTTTTCTACCCTATTTAAAGGCTTATCTTCAACTGATTCTATTTTTATGTTAGAGTGCTTTTTATCCAAATGCCCACTTATATTGTAAGAGTGTTATCTTTAATCTGATTCACTTATTGTTAGAGTGTTGACCCCAAATTTCCATTCTTATTTTGAAGCTTTTTTTCCCAAACGGATTCTACTTCAATTGTAAGAGGCTTATTTTAAAAATGATTCAAATTCATCTTTTTGATTTTTTTTTTTTGCTTGTTTCAATCTGGCCCAACTTATCTGTTAGAGTGCTTGCTTAAAAGGGTCAAAACTGTTAAAGTGCCTTCTTCAATTGATCCAAAACTTCATACTGTTTTTGTGATTGCTTCAATCGGGGCCAGATTTTATAATTTTTGAGTGTTGTCCCCAAATTTCTTTTTCCTACTTCTACTGTTTGAGTGTTTTTTCCCCAAAACTGATCCTACTTCAATTTTTTGAGTGCTTGTCCCAAAACGGGGAACTTCTATGTTAGAGGGTTTTCTTAAATTGGGGCCGGGATTTCATATTTTAAGTGCTTGTTCTAATTTTTCCCTTTTTTAAAAGTTAGAGTGCTTTTCTCCAACTGATTTTCCCTTCTTTCCGTTAGAGTGTTTTTTCCCCCAAATTTTTTCCATTTTAATTTGTTAGAGTGCTTATCTTAAATCTGTTTTAAATTTTATATGTTAGAGTGTTTTTTATCCAATCTGACCTATTTTCTTTTGTTAAGTGTTGTCCCCAAAAATGACCTACTTCATATTTTTAGAGTGTTTTTTAATTTCTGATTTTACTTAATCTTTTTTTAAGTGTTGTCTAAAAACTTTTCCCTACTTAAAATTTTTAGGGTGCTTTTTCCCCAATTTGATTCTTTAACGTTAGAGTGCTTATCTTAAAATTTATTTTACTTCATACTTTAGAGTGCTTGTCTCCAATCTGTTCCACTTAAATTTTTTTGAAAATTTTCTTTAAATAGGTTTTTAAAAAGGTATTGGTTAAAAAAACACTCTTTTAACTCCCCCCTAGTAAAAACGAAAAATTTGCATGGTAGTTTAAAAAAACCCTTTCTAAATCTTTACTTCATTTAAATATTGAATTACCCCTGGGGTTAATGAGTTGGGTGGTTTAAAATAGCTAAGATGGGGTTTGGGGTGAAAAGATTGGGATGGATAGAACAACTAAAAAAGGGAAAAATGTAATGAGGGGGACTGGATGGGAACTAGTCAAGAAAGTGGGGTTAATGATGTGGCGGGGGAAAAAACTACCTCAAGGTGAGATAGGGGGAAAACATTCACTTTTAAACCCCAAAAAAATTCTCTTTTTAAGTACGGTTTTTCCTAACACACCGGGGCCCGGGGGGAGATAGGAATTGGAATAAACCCCATTTGCTGGAACTTGAACCTGTGAGAGGGAGAAAATACTGTCATATCGGGAAAAATAAAATTTTTTTTTAAATTTGAAGAGCATCCCCATTTTTAATATTTCCGTTTTTGGTGTATTTTTTTCATGAGTTTTTTTCACCATTAAAATTTTGCTGGCTTAGTTCCCCCTCTTGGGAAAAATTTCAGCTATAACAGGAAGGGGGTACAGAGACACAGTGGGAGTCACCCAAAAATTTTCAATTTATAGAGGCCTAAAACCCTTTTCCTACAAAA
>JBCFYV010004275.1:0-15249 GCA_039000515.1 Timema cristinae | reverse complement strand
CATTCAACTGCAATCCAGTCCAACACGGAAGTATCACGTTTTAGACCATGCAATCCAGTCTAACACAGGAAGTATCACGTATTAGACATGCAATCCAGTCCAACACAGGAAGTATTACATATTAGACCATGCAATCCAGTCCAACACGGAAGTATCACGTAATTAGACCATTACAATCCAGTCCAACACAGGTAAGTATCGCACATTAGACCTTGCAATCCAGTCCAACACAGGAAGTATTACACATTAGCCATGCAATCCAGTCTAACAGGGAAGTTCACACATTAGACCATACAATCCAGTCCAACACGGGAAGTATCACGTATTAGACCATGCAATCCAGTTAACACAGGAAGTATCACGTATTAGACATGCAATCCAGTCCAACACAGGAAGTATCGCACATTAGACCATGCAATCCAGTCCAACACAGGAAGTATCACACATTAGACCATGCAATCCAGTCCAACACAGGAAGTATCACACATTAGACCATGCAATCCAGTCCAACACAGGAAGTATCACACATTAGACCATGCAATCCAGTCCAACACAGGAAGTATCACACATTAGACCATGCAATCCAGTCTAACACAGGAAGTATCACACATTAGACCATGCAATCCAGTTCCAACACGGAAGTATCACACATTAGACCTGCATCCAGTCCAACACGAAGTATCAACTTAGACATGAATCCAGTCCACACAGGAAGTATCACACATTAGACCATGCAATCCAGTCCAACACGGGAAGTATCACACATTAGACCATGCAATCCAGTCCAACACAGGAAGTATCACACATTAGACCATGCAATCCAGTCCAACACAGGAAGTATCACCATTAGACCATGCAATCCAGTCTAACACAGGAAGTATCTTCATTATACCATGAATCCAGTCCAACACAGGAAGTATCAGCACATTAGACCATGCAATCCAGTCCAACACGGGAAGTAATCACACTTAGACCATGCAATCCAGTCTAACACGGAAGTATTCACACATTAGACCATGCAATCCAGTCAAACGGAAGTATCACAATTAGACCATGCAATCCAGTCCACACAGGAAGTATCCACATTAGACCATGCAATCCAGTCCAACACAGGAAGTATTACACATTAGACCATGCAATCCAGTCTAACACGGGAAGTATCACACATTAGACCATGCAATCCAGTCCAACACGGGAAGTATCACACATTAGACCATGCAATCCAGTCCAACACAGGAAGTATCACACATTAGACCATGCAAATCCAGTCCAACACAGGAAGTATCACACATTAGACCATGCAATCCAGTCCTAACACGGAAGTATCACACATTAGACCATGCAATCCAGTCCAACACAGGAAGTATCACACATTTAGACCATGCAATCCAGTCCAACACAGGAAGTATCACACATTAGACCATGCAATCCAGTCCAACACGGAAGTATCACACATTAGACCATGCAATCCAGTCCAACACAGGAAGTATCACCACATTAGACCATGCAATCCAGTCCAACACAGGAAGTATCACACATTAGACCATGCAATCCAGTCCAACACAGGAAGTATCACACATTAGACCATGCAATCCAGTCCAACACAGGAAGTACACACATTAGACCATGCAATCCAGCCCTAACACGGGAAGTATCACACATTAACCATGCAATCCAGTCCTAACACAGGAAGTATCGACCATTAGACCATGCAATCCAGTCCAACACAGGAAGTATCACACATTAGACCATGCAATCCAGTCCAACACGGGAAGTATCACACATTAGACCATGCAATCCAGTCCTAACACGGGAAGTATCACACATTAGACCATGCAATCCAGTCCAACACGGAAGTATCACACATTAGACCATGCAATCCAGTACAACACAGGAAGTATCACACATTAGACCATGCAATCCAGTCCAACACAGGAAGTATCACACATTAGACCATGCAATCCAGTCTAACACGGGAAGTATCACACATTAGACCATGCAATCCAGTCCAAACAGGAAGTATCACACATATTAGACCATGCAATCCAGTCCAACACAGGAAGTATCACACATTAGACCATGCAATCCAGTCCTAACACGGGAAGTATCACACATTAGACCATGCAATCCAGTCCAACACAGGAAGTATCACACATTTAGACCATGCAATCCAGTCTAACACGGGAAGTATCACACATTAGACCATGCAATCCAGTCCAACACGGAAGTATCACGAATTAGACCATGCAATCCAGTCTAACACAGGAAGTATACAATTAGACCATGCAATCCAGTCCAACACGGGAAGTATCACCATTAGACCATGCAATCCAGTCCAACACAGGAAGTATCACACATTAGACCATGCAATCCAGTCCAACACGGAAGTATACACATTAGACCATGCAATCCAGTCAACACGGGAAGTATCACACATTAGACCATGCAATCCAGTCCAACACGGAAGTATCACAATTAGACCATGCAATCCAGTCCAACACAGGAAGTATCACACATTAGACCATGAATCCAGTCCAACACAGGAAGTATCACACATTAGACCATGCAATCCAGTCTAACACGGGAAGTATCACACATTAGACCATGCAATCCAGTCCAACACGAAGTATCACACATTAGACCATGCAATCCAGTCCAACACAGGAAGTATCACACATTAGACCATGCAATCCAGTCTAACACGGAAGTATCACACATTAGACCATGCAATCCAGTCCAACACAGGAAGTATCACACATTAGACCATGAAATCCAGTCCAACACAGGAAGTATCACACATTAGACCATGCAATCCAGTCCAACACAGGAAGTATCACACATTAGACCATGCAATCCAGTCCAACACAGGAAGTATCGCGCATTAGACCATGCAATCCAGTCTAACACGGGAAGTATCTCTCATTATACCATGCAATCCAGTCTAACACAGGAAGTATCGCGCATTAGACCATGCAATCCAGTCCAACACAGGAAGTATCACACATTAGACCATGCAATCCAGTCTAACACGGGAAGTATCACACATTAGACCATGCAATCCAGTCTAACACGGGAAGTATCTCTCATTAGACCATGCAATCCAGTCCAACACAGGAAGTATTACATATTAGACCATGCAATCCAGTCTAACACGGGAAGTATCACACATTAGACCATGCAATCCAGTCTAACACGGGAAGTATCACACATTAGACCATGCAATCCAGTCTAACACGGGAAGTATCGCGCATTAGACCATGCAATCCAGTCCAACACAGGAAGTATCGCGCATTAGACCATGCAATCCAGTCCAACACAGGAAGTATCGAGCATTAGACCATGCAATCCAGTCTAACACGGGAAGTATCGAGCATTAGACCATGCAATCCAGTCCAACACAGGAAGTATCGCGCATTAGACCATGCAATCCAGTCTCACACAGGAAGCATCGTGCATTAGACCATGCATTCACCAAGGTGGCTGTCAGTATCCAGTTGTCTTCACAAAATGAAACTGAATAGAGTACCGCACACACATTAGACCGTAGAATAAAACAGAAAATAAATAATTAAACAAATACTTTTTGGGTTCACCCATTGAACAGTGTGTGGTTGACTGAGGGTGTGTTTCACATGCTATTTAGTAAATTAATGCATCATCCATTTACATTTTTCAATTATTTCAAACATAAATTTTGTATATTCTTTACAGCTTATGTCCCACAAAATTGGGCTTGTATTCACTTCACATATCGAAGACTTTGTGTAAAATGTCCTGCTTTCAGCCTCCAAGCACAGGAACAGGGATCTAGATGACAAAGACTCAGATGTGACCATATGTGGTAGATAACATCCTTGTGTAAGGTTTCCTCGTATTTATTTGATGTTGAGTCTTACAGCCATTGCCAACTGCTGAAAAAATGTAGAGGAAGAGTGTTTGAATCAAGCCAATCATGTGTTTTAAAAGATGTAGAGGAAGAGTGTTTGAATCAAGCCAATCATGTGTTTTAAAAGATGAATAGGTGCATTAACCATTTGAAAGGACTCATTTGAATCATTGTATTATTATTTTTTCACAAAATATGTTGTAGACCTAGCACACATTTTGAAAACAGCTATGCAACACAGTGCTGTGTTTGACATTATCATATCCATCTGTATTTTTATCATCCTTAGGTAGGCTACATATTTGTCGCGCTCTTTAAATGAAGATTGATCAAGGGGAAATTTACTTGCTATTCACACTTCAAATAGACCCATTGTTGGAACACTGCCAGCTTTGAATTGCAGCTTAAGCCTATTTAGCAAATTATCCATCATAGCTGCCGGCTGTGTGTAAACATGGCCTTTGACTTAATCTGTGACTTGGTTAGGACCAATTAAGGAATTTTCTTTCAATTCCTGGCGTGGTAGGCCTACTCTAACTTTGACACTAGCTAGACAGTCTATAGATTGATAGCAAGTAGTTAGTATTCACTTGAATTATATGGTGTAGATTCTTCAAATGCAGATTAACTTTATATGTTCATGTTCAGGTTGATTACCACCCCCAAGTAAAAGTGACTTGGCTGTGATTGTGTCTTCATCAAACAATCAAGTCCAAGCAGAATTACAAGCACTTTAATCCACCTGGCAAATTTAAAATGTCAATTTGACAAGTGATATAACGGAATTCCCTTACCAAAGACATGGCTCCTATAAATATGTTAGTCAGATTAATACTAAACTTAGTTTTTGGTAACTTTTCAGCTAAAAGAAAAAAGCCAATGTTACCTAACAAACGTGAACCAACTATTGTTGAACTCACCTTCAACAGCAACCATTTCACCATAATGAGCCAAATTAATTCAGTAGAAAATAACCATCAATTGACTAAATAACGGTTTCTCAATCTCTCTACAGTCACATATACCCCTTTTGGGGCAATTACCTAACAAACGTACCACTTTTATCTCTTTGTAATTAAAAAAACCCAAAAAATTCTTGTTATTGTAAACAGTATTATGTAGTCTTTTCATATTATAAAAAAAAATTATATTGTGGATGCATAAATAGCTGTTCCAGATGTTATATTACATTTCTATGATATCTTAAACAAAGCCATGACAAAGGGAAAGAAAGGCTTATAAAAGTTTATAACATTTCTTCAAAATATTCACTGATTTGTTATAGCATAATCACTTTTATTAAGAACTATTCAATGATTAATTATAAAACTCAGTGGTTTATTGCTTACCCCCTGAAATTGTTCTTGTTTCCCTAGGGGTACGCTTACCACAGTTTGAGAAACATTGGACTAAATAAAAGCAGCTGAAACTTTGAGTTTTTGTTTCTTCTGTAAAAGTGACGTGTCTTGTAGCACCTGCTGGTGTGTGGCATTGTAGAGTCAGTATTCCAGACGATACCAAGTGATAGTAATGATAATAACCATCATGTCTGTGTCAGTTTAGTAAGATACCTCCATCTCACTGATGATATTAAATAAAAACTTGTGTCTAGGTCGAGTATTCCATAGTGAGCCAGGACGGAGGGGCCCCCAGTGAACCAGAAGCATTCCGTATCGACACCAAATCTGGCATCATGACAACAAGGTCTCAGCTTGACAGGGAGAGGACGCAAGTTTACACCCTTCTGGTGACGGCGACTGACCAAGGCATGCCAGTGGCAGAACGCAAGTCATCTTCTGCTACGGTGGTTGTCAGAATACTTGACGATAACGACAACTATCCACAGTTCACCGAGAGGACCTACACTGTAGCAGTACCAGAGGATGTCAACTGGAGTGAGAACCCTGTCATAGCATCCGTCAAGTAGGTTCATTCATTGAAACACTGTGTTATATCTGTCAAGTAGGTTAGTTCTTTGTAATAAAATGTGAGAACCCCATAATTCCATCTTTTTAAGTGCTTTATTTCATTGATATAAATGCAAGCTTAGTTCTAAGGTTGTAACTTTAAACATTATAAATTGGTTTTGCTCTTAGGAACATATTAACTTAATACCAATTTATAAATGAAACAATAAGATATTTCTAGTTTATAAACTATAACTTTGTCTTTTACATATTTATTTAAGTAAATACCTCAAGAGTAACATTTTAATATCTGTATGTTTTTTTATTTACATGTTTTACTTTGGAATATTTTACAACCACTACCATTTTTAGCCTGTGGCCTAGGTCAGTTACATTGGAATGTACATAATGTATTCATACCATTTTGAATAGTTTAAGATAAAATTATATTTCTCTATTATTTTCTAGCCTACAAGCTGAAGTGATGCAAACTGGCGAACTATAATTACATTTGCGTGGTAGAGGAGGTGAGGTGCTCCTCCCCAATTCCCTGTTAGTGCGACGCCCTTGGTCCCACTTAGTTATTTGTTGAACTCCAACTACTGCCTGTTAGTAGCGCACCAACAGGGTTGCATCCCCAAGTTCACGTTGAAATATGTACTCTATAGTGTGAGACTGGTATCGAGCTATTCCAACCAAGCAGCAGTCACTGTACTATCATTTGTTCACGGACGGGGACTGGATGTTGTGCCTGTCCTAGTCTTACATTATATTATAAGACATATGAAGCTACGACAGGCCTAGTCTAGCCGGTAGTGGGAAATATAGGGCTTGAATAAAAAAAAACTGAGCCAGGCCAACAGTTATGGATGTTTTATTAGTACTATCATTCGCGGATAGAGGGTGTCATGTGGTCAGCACAGTGAACCTTCTGTCTTTTAATCTCACGTTTCTAGACTGGAGCTACTACCTCTTTATTCAAGTAGCTCCTCATTTGTTCTCAGGAGGCTGAGTTTGACCTCGTCCCTGACCCTAAATCTCAGGGTCGGCAGCAATTGAAATGACTACGTACTCTTGCCCTTCTCTACCACATGCTCACCTTAATTATGCTAATGGAATAGTGATGAAGGTAGAATTTTAGAGGAACTGTACTTCCATTTTCTTGGATTAAGAGTGGGAAATTATGTAAGAAAAAAACACCCCCACTCAACCGGGTTTCAAGCCCTGATCCTACCCTCACCGGCAATTCAGTCTAACACTATAGTGACGCGCTAGGCCATGCGGCCACTAGTGATTCAGTCTAACACTATAGTGACGCGCTAGGCCATGCGGCCACTAGTGATCCAGTCAAACACTATAGTGACGCGCTAGGCCATGCGGCCACTAGTGATCCAGTCTAACATTATAGTGACGCGCTAGGCCATGCGGCCACTAGTGATCCAGTCTAACACTATAGCAGGGTTCCTACGCTCTGGAAAGTCAGGGAAAGTCAGGGAAAAAAATAATAGTCAGGGAAAGTCAGGGAAGCTTTAAAAAGGTCAGGGAAAGTCAGGAAATGACAATTCATGTCTTCATGTCACACTTAGAAAAAACAAAGAAAATATTTTTTCTATTTACTGCGTCATAAGCCACTGCCCCAATGAAGAAAGCTGAGGGCACTTACCATGCTCAAACTTGCCCTAACACAAGTTTTGGTAGCATTTTATTTCAGAATGTGAACGCAGAGGTCTCCTAGCCTGCACATGACAATTCTTTTAACTTTAGTGATCACTTGTTTTTGTTCTTGTTCAAGGTTTGTCATCGTTATAGTTTAATACAGTGCACCAGGACTGATTAGACTACACCAGCAATGTCTAACAAAAAAACCGTTTTTAACCAGCTCTGGCTAAGCCCAGACCATTTTCCTGAATTCTCATACTGGATAAGTGGTGTTGAAAGTAATAAGCTGCAGGCATTTTGTAAAGTGTGCAAAAAAATTATAAACTTAAGTAATATGGGAAAGCAAGCATTAGCTTCCCATGCAAAAGGACCAACTCATATCAAAACTCTTGAAACTTTGACAAATCAACGCTCTCTGTTGACTTTTTTTTTCAAAAAAGTCAAGTGATTCAGGTTCATCGAGCTCCCCAGTTTCAAGAGAATCTCTGGCACACAAAGACATTCTACCTAGTGATGATTCTGCTGGTTGCTCGAAGAGTTTTTCTGTTTCATCGAAAATCGTAACGTCGCAGAAGGAAGCTGTTGCTAAAAGTGAAATTAGTGTAGTGCCTCAAAGAAACCATAACACTTTTGTTATAAAAGATGATATAACTAAGGCGGAAGTCATTTGGGCTATGCAAGTTGTTGACAAAAAAATGTCTTTCAATTCGTGCAATAATTTAAGTACAATTTTTCAATTGATGTTTCCCGAGTGTTCCATTGCCAATGCCTTTACCCTTGGTGGAGACAAGGCTGCATACTTCATTGTGCATGGCTTGGCTCCATTCTTTCATAATAATTTACTGGACCGCCTAAAATCATGTAACAACTTTGTAATTTGTTTTGATGAGGCATTGAATAAAGTTATTCAAAGAGGACAGATGGACATTGTAATTAGATTCTGGGACAAGGAAAATCATAAAGTCATCAGTCGTTACTTAAACAGTGTGTTTTTCGATAGGAGCACTGCTGAAGAATTACTGAAGCATTTTCTGGATGGTATTTCTCCTCTTCCACTCTCTAAGTTGATACAAGTGTCAATGGATGGCCCAAATGTCAATTTAAAGTTTATAACACTTCTTCAGGAACACCTCAAATCTGTAACAGACAATGAAGTATGTAGTTTGCTAAATCTGGGAACATGTGGGCTTCATGTTGTTCATGGTTCCTTGAGAACAGGAGTAGAGTCTGTTGATTGGGATATAAGTAGCTTATTACGTCACATGTACTACCTGTTCACTGACTCTCCAGCTCGTCGAGCATTGTTCACCCAGTTGACAGGGTGTACAACTTTTCCATTGAAGTTCTGTGGTGTGCGTTGGTTAGAGAATGCGAAGTGCTTTCAAAGGGCATTACAAATTTGGGACCATGTTATTAAGTTTCTCAAAGAAGCAAAACTTCCTAAAACAAAACCTGTAGAGACACTGAAAAGAGCAGCCTGTGATCCATTCCTAAAGTGTAAACTAGCGTTCTGCAAGACAATTGCAGATGAATGTCAGCCTTTCCTGCAACGGTTCCAGACATCAAAACCAATGACTCCATATCTTTTTGAAGCTGTAGAGAAACTTCTAAGATACCTTATGAATCGTTGTGTGAAACCTGATCTTATGAAGTGCACGGGTCCAAAGTTACTGTCTATTGACACAAAAAAATCAGAAAATTTGATCCTTAGCAAAAATATTGATATAGGATTTGCAACAAAACGTTTGTTAGGAGAAACTGCGATCACAGTAACAGAAAGACAAAAATTAGAATTTATACATGAGTGCCGCAGTATGTTAACCACCATGATTGCAAAACTACAAGAAAAAAGTCCCTTAAAACAGAAAGCTGTGAGAGGTTTGTCTTCATTGGATCCTTGTGTTATTCAACATTCACCTCAACTGGCCCAGAAGAGATTTTCTTTTCTTTTGGAGGAACTCAACCATGCCAACATCATAAATGATGTTCTGGCTGAAAATGCCAAGAAAGAATACTTGCATTTTTGCAACCTCAAAAAATCTGAGCTTCAAGAAATATTTCGTCCTTGTGATCAGTTTAGTGATGAAGTAGGACTTGACACTATTTATGGTAGCTCTAGAAGCAAACTACAAACATCTTTGGGAAGTAATAAAGATTTGCCTTGTCTTGTCGCATGGGAATGCAACTGTTGAAGGTGGTTTTTCAGTCAATAAATCTTTACTGGTTGAAAACATGCATGAAAAGACAGTCATTGCACAGCGTCACATTCATGATGAGATACAAGAAGCAGGAGGGATTAAAAATATACACATTAGCAAAAAGATGTTGGATTACGTGAGAGGTGCTCGGAAACGCTATCATGAATACTTAGAGATGAAGAAGCAAGAAAAAAGTGAAAAAGACAAGAAGAAGGCAGAAAAGAGGAAATTAGATATACAAGTTAAAGATTTAGAAGGAGAAAGAAAAAAATTAATGATGGCAACTGAAGAGAAACGAGAAGCAATAGACGTGGAGTTGCAAGAACTGAAGAAGAAGCAAGCTTCACTTTATTAAATATAACATAGTTTCTTATTGTATGACTATAGTGATAATTTTAATAAAAATAAAATTGACTTGAGACATGAATAATATGAAAGCAGACAGAGTTCCTGTTGTAAGCTATTCAGTTCAGGAAATGTACAGTTTAGGTAAAATAAAACTGTAATGATACCAAACTCTTTAGTATGTTCTTAGTGGCCTGTTATTTAATACGTATTTCTGCACATATACCAAAGGGAATCAAGTTTGTTACAAATTTTTGATAGGGATTATTTTTCCATCATTTTCCCTCAACTGATTGGCAAGATGTCTGCTTTTTATTCTTCCATGAGAGGTGAGGCAAGGTCGGCTGTAAGGGGGGAGGAGGCCGAAATAAATTTATTTAAATTAATATTTTCACGTGTATAGTACCGTAAAGTTATAATGGAAATTTTATGAGAAATTGGTCAGGGAACTTGGGAAAATAGTCAGGGAAAGTCAGGGAAAAGTCAGGGAGAATATTTTTACAAATACTGTAGGAACCCTGTATAGTGACGCGCTAGGCCATGCGGCCACAAAGTGACCCAGTCTAACACTATAGTGACGCGCTAGGCCATGCGGCCACTAGTGATCCAGTCTAACACTATAGTGACGCGCTAGGCCATGCGGCACTAGTGATCCAGTCAAACACTATAGTGACGCGCTAGGCCATGCGGCCACTAGTGATCCAGTCTAACATTTATAGTGACGCGCTAGGCCATGCGGCCACTAGTGATCCAGTCTAACACTATAGTGACGCGCTAGGCCATGCGGCCACTAGTGATTCAGTCTAACACTATAGTGACGCGCTAGGCCATGCGGCCACTAGTGATCCAGTCTAACACTTAGTGACGCGCTAGGCCATGCGGCCACTAGTGATCCAGTCTAACACTATAGTGACGCGCTAGGCCATGCGGCCACTAGTGATCCAGTCTAACACTATTAGTGATGCGCTAGGCCATGCGGCCACTAGTGATCCAGTCAAACACTATAGTGACGCGCTAGGCCATGCGGCACTAGTGATCCAGTCTAACATTATAGTGACGCGCTAGGCCATGCGGCCACTAGTGATTCAGTCTAACACTATAGTGACGCGCTAGGCCATGCGGCCACTAGTGATCCAGTCTAACACTATAGTGATGCGCTAGGCCATGCGGCCACTAGTGATCCAGTCTAAACACTATAGTGACGCGCTAGGCCATGCGGCCACTAGTGATCCAGTCTAACATTATAGTGACGCGCTAGGCCATGCGGCCACTAGTGATCCAGTCTAACACTATAGTGACGCGCTAGGCCATGCGGCCACTAGTGATTCAGTCTAACACTATAGTGACGCGCTAGGCCATGTGGCCACTAGTGATCCAGTCTAACACTATAGTGATGCGCTAGGCCATGCGGCCACTAGTGATCCAGTCTAACACTATAGTGACGCGCTAGGCCATGCGGCCACTAGTGATCCAGTCTAACACTATAGTGACGCGCTAGGCCATGCGGCCACTAGTGTGGGTCCTAAATTTACTAACAATTTTATTGAAAATAGAATAGGATATAATTATTATAATATGTTATTAATGAAACGGTAGTCGGAAAGAATATAGTATTTCCTATTAAAACATTTCCCATTTGAGGGTCTGATTACTCGGACATTACCAAGGCCTACAACATAAGTTCTAAGCTTGTTCTAAGACCCCCCATGGGGTGTTGATTTCCCAGGGCTCTGGATGCAGATCAAGGCAACAATGCAGCTGTAAGGTACGCCATCATTGGCGGTAACACTCAGAGCCAGTTCTCTATCGACAGTCTGAATGGGGAGGTGGCTCTAGTGAAGCCACTCGACTACGAGATGAACAGGAACTACAGACTTGTCATCAGAGCTCAAGGTGACAACATCAGGACTGGCTGGTTCCTTTCATCCTCAAATACAATAACCAGACCCATACTACTTTTCTACCACTAAAGTGAATATGAATTCATATTAGGGATGTCATGCTCAATTATTTGATGCCTCGATTCCTGCTGGTATCAAAAGAATCGATAATCGATCCTAATATTACTTCAGGTTCCTAGCTCTCAATGAAAGTACTGACAACTAAGCACAACGGAAATATTCAGAAAGAGTTGTTATCGATTATTTATACACTAGTTTATTTGCTGTTAATTGCTATATATTTTGGTTCAATTAATGATCCTTTTAGGTGAAAAGACTTGTTGTGTTTTTTGTTTGTTTTGCTATGAAATTGAATAAATATGTTTTATATATGAGGTTGGAAAAATAATGAAATAAGAATGTTCAAGAATCGATGTTGAATTTAAGAATCAGCATAAAGAAAAACAGGTATCATAACATCTTTAATTCATATTATCACAAAAAAGGTAATTTTGTTTTGATTTCTATTTCATACTAAATAATAATTATTATTATTTTTAGTATTTAGAGGCCCATTGACACAATGAGGTCATTAGGGCCGACTAAATAATTAATCTCAACAAAATCACAATTTGAGAAACAATACCAAACCATTGTGGGAAAACTAATCTCTTATATTTATCATGTATTCTAAAATTAAAGTTAAGGTTAAAAAAAGATTTGGATTTGAGAAAAGTAAGTGTATTCGACCCATTCCCCATTTATATTTTCATTTATTAGTTTTCTTGAGAAATGAACATGCAGTCCTTCATGATTATAGCTATAACCAACATTCTGTATGGTGAATATAAATGTTCGTCTCCTCCTAGGTTGTAGCTTTTTATTGATTTATTTAGCACCACATCTTACTACCCATTCGAGTTATACACTTAAGTACTAATTACACTACTGGGATTAGGAATTGTTAAGGTTGGATCTACAGAAAGTGAACCTACATTTGCGTGGAGGGAGAGTAGAAAACAATTTTAGGGAAAAACCACCCCCAGTTCATCTGGTTGAGATTCAAACCTCGATCTCCCCCTCCTTGGCAATCTAGCATGTTAGCCAACTACGCCACCGAGGCAGGTAGGTTGTAGCTAGGTGTATATTAGCTATTCCACCTATAGTAAATAATAATTGTTAGCAGTCCATACACACTTCAAGGAAACCTCCTGATATATGGTAGAGTTGTCTTAACCATCTGGTAACAGCTAGCTTTATCAACTTACCTGGTGGTAACAGCTTGCTTTGCCTGCTATCTTGGGGTAATTGGTCAGTCTACCATCTGGTAACAGCTAGCTTTATCAACTTACCTGGTGGTAACAGCTTGCTTTTGCCTGCTATCTTGGGGTAATTGGTCAGTTCTACCATCTGGTAACAGCTAGCTTTATCAACTTACCTGGTGGTAACAGCTTGCTTTGCCTGCTATCTTGGGGTAATTGGTCAGTCTACCATCTGGTAACAGCTAGCTTTATCAACTCACCTGGTGGTAACAGCTTGCTTTGCCTGCTATCTTGGGTGATTGGTCAGTCTACCATCTGGTAACAGCTAGCTTTATCAACTTAACCTGGTGGTAACAGCTTGCTTTGCCTGCTATCTTGGGGTAATTGGTCAGTCTACCATCTGGTAACAGCTAGCTGGGTCAGCTCACTGGGTAATTAAATTACTTCTAGAGTCGTGGCAGTAGTCACCATATGAACGAGGCTTAGCAACTTAACTGATAGTGACAACTTAGCTGGAAATAAAAGATTACTTGGCCAGCCTCCTTGGTAATATGTAGCAGCATGCCTGACACTAAGTACCTAGAACAAGTTACCTGACAGTAAGTAACAACTAACTAGTACCGGTATTGTCTACCAAAGGGATTGTTGCTGTAATTCGGGTTATTCTTATCGATACTGTTCTTTGTACAGACGGAGGAAGCCCCAGCAGATCCAACACGACTCAACTTCTCATCAATGTGAAGGACGTAAACGACAATGCTCCACGTTTCTACACTTCGTTGTTTCAAGAATCTGTCTTGGAGAGTGTTCCTACGGGGTTCAGCATTGTCAGGGTTTGTACACTGGGTTCATTTCTCGGAAAAAAAATATCTTCCTTGTTCTAATAAGAGAATAATCAATGTATGTATGTTATCAGGTAAAGCATACGATGCAGATGAAGGGGGACAATGCAGCCATAAGCAAAATTCTAGGTCCTGGGACGAAGGGGGGGGATCAACAAGTGAACCCCCCTGTCACGGTAGACGAGAAGACGGGTTGGATCTACACAACCAGAGAATCGACCGTGAGGAACAAGCCAGATCCAGTTCACAGAAAGTTGATCACAAAACTCCTTCATTTCCCTTAAATGGGGCATAAACAAAGAGGGGGGGACAGTTCTAACAGACTCGCTCTCGTCAATGGCCACATGGTTTAAAGTGCTACTTTTCTAGACTGCCCAATGACGGGGAGATCAAGGTTTAAAAAACTCTGTTGGGTGAAACTGAGGGTGGTTTTTCAAAAATGGTTTTCAATTCAAATATGGATAATTTTCTTATAGTATAACCTTCCTCTCCCAAAAAACCCTGTGTAATTAGTAACATAAGCCTCCTGGATGAAAAAAATAAGACGTGTTGCTAAAGAAATAATTAGTCTCCCCCAATTAACATTGTTTGATTCCTGTGCCCATGTTCATATTTTGACTATATTTAATCTTTTCTAAACTATATGAAAACGGTTGGCAACTCTTAAAGTAAATACTGTGACCCATAGAAAAGGAACCAATTTTAAAAGGATACTTCATTTTAAGCCCTGATAAAAAAAATAGCCCCTTTTTTCTTATTCTTTACACATTCTTCACACCTACATATTCTCAACACTTTCACAATTACACATTATTTACATTTTTTGGAAAAAATTTTCCCTTTTTTTTTATAGAGAAATATAGAAAGGGAAAAAAAAAAAACACCAAATTAAAAAAAGAAAAAATTGATAGCTAAATATTTGAAAAAGTTGGCAGAGCAACTGAAACTTGCAGTATTCCCAAAAATGTTAGGTTACCACTTGATACTATTAGAAAGAGGGAAAAGAATAGATGGATCAATGAAAAATATGAAAAAAATAAAATTTTAAAAAAACCTATGTAAAAAAAATTTATCCTGTGGTTTAGACCATAAGGTTTGTAGTTGGATTTGGTCCCCCTCTGATGTGAAAAGTCCCCCTTTGTCTCAGCTAACTGTTGGGAATTTTGAGTGCTTTTTACTACGCAGGAGTCCAGTATTTTTTTGTTGAAGCTAGTGTATGGAAAGAAAAAAATTTTTTTTTTTTCCGGGGTTTTTCCAATTTAAAAGTACC